>JACCPG010001191.1:0-13523 GCA_016069955.1 Drepana arcuata | reverse complement strand
TATATTTGTTTGAACACGCTAATCTCAGCTCAGGAATTACAGATCCGATATGAAAAATATATTCGCATCAGATTGCTTATTCCATACTTATGTATGACTATAGTACAGGGCTTGCTTTATACTAAGTTAATAACTTACAATATATAATATATATCCTCACGCCTTCCCACAAGGGTCCCCGAAGGGGTAGGCAGAGGTGTATAGGTAATACCCACACACCCACTTTCGAGATGGCGAGACCATCGCCGTTACTCAAGCACGACTATACATACGCCTTTGAATTTCTTCTCAGACGTATGCAGGTTTCCTCTCGATGTTTTCCTTCACCGTAAAGCTCGTGGTGTGACTAATAATAAAAATAACTTACAAACTCACAACAAATCAAGTTGTATACCTAAACTAGATAATAGTAAGATGTGAAAGATAAAAATGGTTACTGCGGGTTATCCTTTAGAGACAAATATATACCTTTTTATCCATATTTTAAAATATACAATTCCGTAGTACATCAATTGATATATCTCGTAAGGTTTCGCCAATATTATCGATTCTAGTTCTACAAAGACACTTTGTGTAATGTTTATGCTTTGCTTATTCATGAATTCCGTTCCAATGCGTATGGAAAATTGTAAACAATACAAGTGTTTGCGGGATCTGTATCTAGGTCGAACTGTATTCCAGGCTAGATCATTCTCTAGATTTCTAGAATGCCGCTCGAATTAACTTTTGCGTGGAAGTAAGTTTATTGCGAATACTTTGACATTAATACATTGTATAGGATACACTTTTACGGTGACTGACCGAGGTTTTCTGGCTAAGAGCGTTGAAATAGGTACTAGAATAGGTCACTAGAATATTGTTCATTTCCCTTCATCGTTTATCATATATGAATTCTATAACAGCTTGTATACTTTGATATTTCACAAACTCGACTTACAAATTATTTATATCTACCCGCCGTCATAATGGTCTCTGAAGTAGTAATAATTTATTACTAAATCGACCATTAATATAATTGAAAAGGTAAACGAAAGCGACGAAAGCTGAAGAACCTATACAAAGACGAAGCAGATGTACCGGATGAAGTAACGATTCACTATAATGCCTTTCATCATACGGTTGTTTTAAATTTCTAATCGTTTCTGAATTCACGATAATAAAATATTCTACTGTGAAAATATAATCGGAAGCGGAAACAATACAAACGGCTAAACAATAGTTATAGAAATCTTCGTCAAAATACTGAAAGCCTTTAGTATAAACAACACGCCGTGAACATTCCAAGAATGATGACTTATCTGGTTTCTTGGCCTCATAAAATCAATAACGAAACAAGACATAGTCAATATTCGATGTAATACATTCGCTATCACTCAAGAATTTCTAGGATAAGATAACGAATGTAAACTATAAATTAACAATACATAGTAAGTAATATGAATAAATCCATTGTGACATTTACAAAAAAGTCTAACTATTACAAGACATCGTCACATCAGAGCATCATACACGAATAGGTGTCACAGACCAATAAGGGGGCGTCCATAAATTACGTGGGATGTTTAAGGGGGGGGGGGCGTCGAGTCAAATCTCATCTAATCTTCCGTAGGAGAGAGGGGGGTCTCGGCAAATATCACGCAATTATTTTTCTGAATAAACAAAGAAGTATATACTATTTTGGTCCATTTAATCCAGATTGAACATGCGTAAGATTTAATCTTATAATTAAACTCTCAGCAATATTGATTACTAGTCTTAACTAGTCGTAAATAAAAGCACGAAGCATTTTTTTCTTTTTACAATAAAAATCCAACGCTTTTACGTAAGAAACCCACATTTTGAAAAATCTTACGTGATATTGGGGGATGGGGTTGAATAAAATCTCACGATATCTCACCAGGGGGGAGGGAGGGACAGAAAATTAAAAAAATACACCTCACGTAATTTATGGACGCCCCCTAAGATATTTAAATATCACAAGAAGGAAAACAAGCATGCGGTCCGCCTGAAGGTAAGCAGTTACCACCCCTCCGCTTAATTTAAGAAAAATATAAACAAAATATGTGTTTTTAAATACAAAATCTGTGCAATGTTGGGACACATGCCATTGACATTACGGTAGTACCGAGCTTGAAGTAAATTTAGAGAACAAATTAATAATGACGAAATAAATCACAGTACTGACACGATCGAAACCATGACATGGTCAAACAGAGATCGAAAGTTAGTGTTTGATAATCAAATTGGCGATACTCGAAGGGCTTGCAGACAAGTGAACGAAATAGGAGCCTGCATGCACATAGGAATGCGGAGAAAGTAAGGTTACTTTCCAGTGGAAAGGAAACAAGCTAGTTGGAAAATCACATGTTTGGTTAGGACACTTACTTCCTCCTGTACCTTCACGTCTTCCCACAAGGGTCCCGAAGGGGTAAGCAGAGATATATTTTAGGTGCCAAGGTGACAGTTGGCGAGCCCACCGCTTTTTCTCAAGTAAAATATACATCTTTGAATTATTTCTCAGAAGTATACAGATTTCCTCGATGTTTTGGTCCATTCACAGCAGTCGGGTTTCGAACTTGACTTAGAGCTCGACTGCTCGAACCACTCGGTTACGACGGCTTTAAGGACTCCTGTACCTATTTGGCAATTTTTTGTAATGCAAATTGGCCTCTATAGTAAACTTGGGGAACATAAACAAGTAGCGATATAAATTAAAATGTCAGTTTTCAACGAGGTACGCTTTAAAATTGCACAATGATTTCTGCACATCATAATGATAGTGAGCATGTGAGGTCAAAGTATACACTTTTATAGCTATGATGTTTGGAAATATTTTGGACGTTTATGAGCAAAAAATATGATAATTGAGGAATATTTCAAAATACAATGGGTATTATACATGTTCAACAAAAAGTGTTATAAGAAATTAATTTTAACTTTGGCCATTGACTGTGAATAAATCGTAAAAGTAACAACGTATTTACCTGAAAATAATTATATTTTAAACCAGAAGACATTTGTTGTAGCTTCATTGAACCTCGATTCAACGTATAGTTTTCCCTTACAGCTGAGGTCATGGGGAGATTTTGGGAGTAGGGAAACGTTGCGTTCATTTGTTTCGTCCTGTCAACAACATAGGGCAGGGGGCGAAACGTTGGGGTTTTCACACTTAAACGTTGTTAGAACTAAACTAAACGCACTATTACGGATGGAAAATATTATCATATCATGAGAAAGACTCACATCTAACCATCCGGGCTTAATTGGCGAGTGAAGAATACAATATTATTGTCGATTTACGACATAGGCCCTAAAGTGAGTTATCCTGTGGGAATTGTAAAATGCAACTAGTTGTGCCCGGTGTTTTCATCCGAGTTCTGAGTTACGATCACTGCTCCGCTACCTTCGGTAGTAGCATGATGATATATGTATAGTATCGTCACGCCTGCCCACAAGGGCCCCCGAAGGGGTAGGCAAAGGTGTATAGGTAGTACCCACACACCCACTTTCCGCCAGATATATTTTAGATGCCAACGTGACAGATGGCGAGTCCATCGTCGTTACTCAAGCACGAATAGACCTATGCCTTTCATGCAGGTTTCCTTCACCGTAAAGATTGTAGTGTGACAATCACTGTACTTAAGTTAAGAAAAACTTATTGGTTCTGTCGGGATTCCAACTTGCGTGCGATCTTTATTACACAGCCAACTCGAACCACTCGGCCACCACGGCATGATAAATGTATATAATTAATTAGCCTTCCTCCATAAACGGGCTGTATACATTTCTTTTTAATCTTTATTTTAAAAAATGCAGCATAACCTTAAATCAAACAAATAAACGAACACTGCCTCTTTACAATAATAGCAAGACAATAGTATCAATATTCGTTATTCATTTGTGCAGTTCAATATGACTCCATAATAAATTGACTGCAGCATAAAGTAATTCATTTACCATGCCGCCCATACCGTGCAACATAGCATTACGCCTCCAATATTAAGCCAGGAGGGATGTCCATCGCTTGAGTGGATAGCTATAATCTATGGAGGCAAGATTATCGTGTTTCTTGCATGCCACGACCGATGATGCATGACATATTGTAATGTATCGATTCATCGCCAGGAGGATCTATTAAAACATATTATCTCAGGATCGATCGAAGCCGCTTGCAGTTTGAGAAATCGCTCATCATTACTATTCGTAATTATCAGATTTTGAAAGAATTCGTATCTGACGCCATATCAGCTAGTGTTCGAGCGTAAAGCGAATGTTTTATTGGTGTTATTTTATATTGATGCAATGCCATTATATTTATCAACATTTGATGTGTGACATTTGAATCTCTTGCAATGGAATAAAATTAAACGAGTGTTTTAACAATGTATCAATCTTTTTAGACGACGTGAATGGCAATTATTTTTACAAGCGCGTGTCTCACTGAAGGCGTGTTCAATATTTTATAGTCATTGGGCTTGTCGTGCTAATGGAGGGTGGTCCCGAACCCTCAGTTAATAAACTTAAAGGACTTCCATTTGGTATGTTTATAGACATAATATTATTGTTACATGGAAATGATAATACTTGTGTGAGTACATATTGACGAATTCCCATAAGGGTCTCCGAAGGGCTGGGCAGATGTGTATCATAATCCTCTTCCGCGTGATGACTATCGCCGTATTTCGATATTAACTTTTCTATAACTTATGCAGTCTTTCTTGAGAGGTTTTGGGACGTTTTCTTTACAGTATAGCTCGTGGAGTAATATGTGCAGGATAGAAGCAAGCAAAGCTATGGGAGCTTCGAATGGTGACGGAGTTAAGAGAGCGGGAGAGGTGATATTCCTATATCCAGACCAGTGTCATTTTGTTTTCAATATAGTAAATTGAGCTTAAAAAAAGTTCAGTGCCTATCGCAACAATTTCATCAGCCTCGTAACCTAGGGTTCACGGTTGTCTTCACGCTAAACATCAATGCAAACATAACACGTTTTCCAGTCGACTGGACAAATATCACTTTGCATAGTGTTGAAATTGGACACTAATAGTTGGTCTGTACGTGATTGCTACCAGGCAGTTATAGTATTTTTTTCTTAGTCAATAGAGCGATCTCAATTGCTAGTTTACGCTAACTGCGTCTTTCACTACATGTTTATCTATTTCTTGTTTTTTTAATCGAATATCTGGGCCCAATATTGACTTTAGGTAAATGTGTGATCAAAGCATGATAAAAGGGGTCCGTAGGCGTAGGCGTAGAGGTGTGGCAGTCAACATGCACTTTTAACCGAAAGTATAGGTACTCAAATTATATGTTCAACATATCGGGGATGAAATAATAGCATGTCTTGGAAAATGTTCGCCGGATCATTTAGATAATATCTATATCAAATAAATGAATAACCAGATTTTTCCTGTGTTCCATAATCTCTATCAAAACCGAGCGAAATAATATTTAGTATCAAATTCTGAAATAAGTATCAAAACACACATATCGCCTGAAAATATATGTACTTCATTGTAGGCAAAGTGTTAGTTAGCCCTCTCGTCTCACATACCTCTTTCGCTTCGTTAGATGAATGTATGGTGAGAGGTAATTTTAGGTGCTGCTAAGTTAAGCATCAAACAAAATAACTCCGGGTCAGCTACTAGTAGTATCGAGTTACTATTAGATGGTTAGAGAGTCGAGGTGGTTAGAAGACTGAGTTGATTCAGAGATTGGGAAAATCCAAAATGATAGACACGATACATGACAAATATAAGAAAATAAATAGACGCAGACTTATAGGTCACCGACACTGAAATGATGACTCAAACATGAGTATCGTATCGAGCGCTTAGATCACAGTGTTAGACATAACATTACCCCGCAAATTGTCAAACAATAGGTACCTGTTGAAAACTCACCTTTAGACACTCCCACAGTCGCATAAACACACAAAAGCAAATACGTTTCTAATACGAACATCAAACATTTTTTCATCTAAGCAATAACAGTATTTAACGCCTACGGTCTACTGTTGAGTATTGTATTCAGCTGTTTTCTGTTGGAATGTTAACCTAAGATATGAGCTCTACTGTATTGTCGCAAGGTCGTTTATGGCACGGTGAGTTCCAGCCATGATGAGCGATACTTCGGCTGTCGATTGTACGTATCGCTGTCAGTGGACGCGCTCAAGCACTTGACACGGCCCTGCTAACGAACCGATGATGAGTTTAAACTCTAACCTTTGAGAGGTAGCCAGAACTGTACGAGTTCACGGAATGAATTTAGATTTTCTGAAAACACACGTAGGCGTGTCGGGACATTTTGCTGACAAATTATCTGTCATATCATAGCAGAGTCCTTCACGCGATAGGCAAGTATTATGTAACTCTAAGGCTCATCAGCCTAATCGTGTATGGTCGCCGGTTACAAGACCACTTGACGTTAATTCATAATTTAAATTGGAATTGTCCTGATTACGTAAAATATTTTACGGAATTAATTAGTACATTTCAATTTCAACAATATTCGCCTGCAAGGGTAACGATGTCTGGATAGGTAACGCAGGGAGGAGGCAAGCGTCATAAAGTCAGACGTAAAAATTTAGTTATTACTGACACAGTATTGACGGTACACGTGACGTCTGGTGATAAGATAAGTGTATAAGTGTTTGTTTTGAGTAGGTAAGTCGAAATTCATGAATCAAGTCAATCTGTCTTTGATAAATATACAGTATAATTAATTAATATAAGCTAATTATACAGTATCAATATAATTATACCTAAACATCTTTACGTCTCCCCGGGTCCCCTCCAAAGGCTAGCTAAGTAGTGTAGTGTGTGTAGGAGATATATTTAAAGAGTTAATGTGGGAGATGGAGAGTCTATCGCTGTTTCTCAACCACGCTATATATATGTTTGTACATCTTTAAATTTTTCTGCACTGCACTTAAGTTCAGAAAAACCTATTGGTACAGTCGGGATTCGAACATGCAATCTTTGTGCTGCAAGCGACTAATGAAACCAGTCGACCACCACGGCATTTAATTAATGATACTAACTTGAATTCGAAGGAGAATTTTGCATAATTTGCTCCAGTTAATCGAAACTAGTAAGTAATAAACGTTGGATAAACCTATTAACAATCAATTCGAAATGCAATTAAAATAAATGAATTGATAATATAATCAAAATGAATTTGTTTGATGAACAGACCTACCTAACGACAACGATTCCTTATGAGTTTCGTACCAGTTTTTCTAGGAAGGATATTTTCTGAGCTAATGGTAGATCGTACGACTTTCATAAGTGCCTTAATAGGGCATCAGTTGGATAAATTATTTTCTTCTTTATTTTCCGCATTTTCGATAGTCAATATTTAAGATTTAAACTCAGTATTTGTTTTTCATCGAAATGATGTTAAATTTAGTCTCTCTAGCTGTGACCCGCGGTTTTACCCCGTGAAATTTGATTATCCGTTCCTTTGGATAGTAAGTAGCATGAGTAGCAAATCGGATTAGTTAGGTTCTGAGACTACCGCGTTCAAACAAACGAACTATATATCTTCAATAAATTATTTGTAAATATATATTTCCTGTGAGTTCGGTAACATTTTTCCACCTGATTCCATTGCTTATTATATTTTATTTCAGTTAAGTACGTGATTAAATACACTACGATACATCTTCGGTATATTTCCCTGAAGCTCGGTAAAGAATCTATGTTTAGAAATGGTAGCCAGAGCGAATGTCAAATCAATTAAAAATTCTATTGCTAATTGGCTTTTAACATCGGAATGCGCCAACAACTGAACAGTTACCTTCGAGGCTCGCTCGCGTTCTAGCATCATTTGACTCGCTTATAAGTATTCACTACCCAAGAAATTACAATGACTCGTAAAAAGTACGGACGTCTGCATCTCCTTAGAAGAATGAAGTTCTTCAAGAAGGGTGTGAAAATATTCCTGCAGGGTCGGCAACGCATGACTGATACCCCTGGTGTTGCAAGCGTCAATAGGCGGCGGTAACTATGGAACTAAGTAAATATTTTTAATCATATTTTACTTCATTTACTGAATATATTTTTATTATATCTTCACACTTCTTGTCTCAAAGGTACATTTGTCTTTGATTTTTTTTATACAACAAGAGTGGCAAACAAGCATACGGCCCACCTGATGGAAAACGGTTACCTAGTTACGTAGCCTATTTACGCTCACGATACGGAGTATCACTTGCGCGTTGCCACTCTGTTTTCGGAGAGTTATACTGTGTTGACAGCATAATGGGTTTAATCCCTCTGCTTCCAACACAATGTAACAATCCTCCCCCCTCCCCAAGGAGCTCATTACTGGAAACCTTATTCACCGCGTAGGAAACAACACAATAAATTGTGTTATTTGGCTACGGACTTCTAAAGGCGGAGGTCCTGCCCCAGTCGGGCAGCTCCGAATTCGAACGAGAAACCCGTTATGCCCTACCTCTCTTAATTTTCAAATACATATCTACATGTAAGATACACACTCTTACTTGTACCTATTAACTTTGGTACAGGCCTAAGGGGTAAGGGCTTATACTCTTGACCTTGTAGGCAACCATTAAAACCACTCGGCCAGCAAGTCTGCTCCTTATCAATATAAAGTGGATTGCCCTATTACATCGAGAGATATGCAACAATATTGACCGACATTAGTATTAACTTTGGATAGTTTCCAAGCAATGTATTCTATAATACAGTTACACTGAGAATGCGATCTAATAAATAACGTTCAGCTCCGGATTAATTGATTAGTTCGATATGAACCAACGATGAAAGTTCTCATATTAATGCACTGAAAACATTCTGATAGAAATAGCTTATGGAATTTTACATTGGAAATATGACTTGAAATCGTTTCTACTTTCTTCTTATATAACGAAAATCCATATTTATACGTGTATATATTTATTATTATGAATGTATAAATATTCACGCTTGACCACAAGGGTCCCCGAAGGGGTAACATTACCATTTTTGCGCCGGAGATATATTTAGACGCCAACGTAACACTTGTCGTCTCCTAAGAACGTGTGTAGGTACATTAAACATCTTTCAATGTATTCTACAAGTTTTAATTCAGAAAGAGGACTCAGTGGTACAGACGGGGAACTTGCAATATTTGAATTTCAACCAATCGGGCACATCGGCTGAATAGGGATAAATATAATGCACTCACAGATGCTTTGAATGCTTTCTTAGCATTTGACTTATCCTCCAAATTAGGTGAACAAAATAATACAGCATTTATAACCGGTACGACGCTGGCCGCATTCAATGTTCACGTTTCCATCTAATTTCCATAACCACGTCTGGAAGACATGACCCCGGTCGTGGAACGTAATAGAGGTCCAATTTGACCCTCGCTAGCCGCAGCTTATAATACCTGGCTCGAATATGGACAATAGAGATAGTATCTGAACTTTCGCACGGTCGGCCACCACAAAGTGGATTTACAACATTGATTAGACCGCCTTAAATTAAGCTTGCTTTTACAACTTATAATTACGGGCTAGAAACAATAGTTTTTAAATCAGTCAATATTGCTTTGGATCTATCTAATGTAGATCAAAGCAAGCAAAATAGAAATGTGTATATATATATATATACATTTCTATTATATAATAATAATATATCCTCACGCCTTTCCACAAGAGTCCCCGAAGGGGTAGGCAGAGGTGTACTCGAATCACTCGCCCACCACGGCTTCAAAGCGAGGTAACAAATAATAATAATTTTATTTACATCAGGTAATATAATCCATCAATAAAATTATGATATATATATGAAATCGTTACATAAATAAAAACAGATCAAGACTTTTTGGTGACGTTGCTTACGAAGAGGTGGGTACTAACTTAGCTAACAACATTTTAAGTTCGAGCTCTGTACTGTTTTTAGGTGAAGGAAGGCAATCAGTGAGAGGAAACGTTTGCATACGTTTGGGAAGAAATTCTAAGACGTATGTAGCCGTGCTTGAGAAACGGTGATGGACACGCAATCACCATTTCGCCGCCGATGAAGTGGTTGTGTAGGTAATACCTATATACTTCTGCCTACCCTTTACCACAGGGGTCCCTGACCTTGTCGGAAGGCGTGAAGATATTATTATTATTATAGGCTATCAACATGCCATACCCAGGGAGCGGAGCAGTTATAATATATATGCATTAAGCGCGTGTGAAACCGCAAGGCACAGCTAGTCACTAGATATTTGTAGCCAGAAATGGTTTTGTCTACGTGTCGTATTAAACCCTCCCTATTCATTTGGAAGATGATCAAAGAGTCCCCTATCCCTGCACGGTCAGCCCATTTATGGGTACTGATGAACTGTGGATTTCGCACGCCAACATCGTTACCATATATTACGAAACGTATGGGCTCCTTTTACGACGAACTGCCGGGACAGTGTACAAAGGACAACATTACGTCGATTGCATAAGTTTTATTAGAGATTCAAAGAAGCCGACGCAGCGGTAAATTGTATCGGGCTAAATGCCAAAATAATAATAATAATAATATATCCTCACGCCTTCCCACAAGGGTTCCCGAAGGGGTAGGCAGAGGTGCCAAAACACGAAATATATAATAAACGTACAAATTACCTTTTTACGATGATGACATTAATATTTGTAATGTTATCAACATAGTGCGATGAAAGTGATCGAATGTGTATTCTAAATGATAAACATTGTTTACGTGCTCTAGATACTTGAACTAGTTACAGAAATTTTCAGTTTCGAGCATTCAGAGTAAAAATAACTTTTGTATTTTTCTATTTGCTAAAAAGACATTAAAAGCCACTTGTGTGAAAGTGTATATAATGTCAATTTAACAATGTAAATTTATGTAATAAAATTATGTTCTTGCTTGAGAAACGGCGATGGATTCGCCATCTGTCATGTTAACACCTAAATATATCTCCTTTATTAAAACCATTCAAATTTGAGAAATGGAATATTATACTTGGTGGCCGTTTCTGTCCTTTTCATTCTCATTTTCACGAGGTTTTGCTTGAATACCGGTTGCCTACAAAAAAATTGCAATGCACGAAGCATTCCACACGATGTCTTGTTTAGGAATTCAAAACGTACGAACTCCGAGAATGAGACTACCCGCCGTGAGAACAAAAAATCGAATCGAATTTTTGCATGTAACTCATCGATTATTTTACGAGCTGTAATTTTAAATTTAGATCTAGAGAGGTATCTTAAACGGTTCAAAGTAACGGATGTCGAACCGTCAAGATGTTAGATAAGCTGCCTTCCGCAAATTGTGGCCAACAGGGCATTTCTCAAAAACCACTTCGAAGCTCCTACCGTGAATAAATTACGTGATCCCATCCATATTCTCGAGAAGACTCGAAAGCCCTTGATTTTTTCCCTGAGATTTACAAGTAAAATATTTAATAACGAATTGGCTATTGGAATTAGTTCAGTTCTCAGATTTATAATGTTAGCAGTTAGCTGTTTGGATTAAGGCTCTAGGGAACATTTTACAAATATAATTGTTGCGACTTCTATATAATGAAATGTAGTAATTGTGAAAATAAAATAGTAAATTTTATGAAATTTTCTGTTCTTTCATGTGGATTCGAGAATGGTTTAGATTCACAATTAGGTAGACCCGATAGGTGGCGCCACTGGGTCCGTAGCTTTTTTTTTTTTTTTTTCATTCAAGGTAAGCTGGACGCGACTAGTAGGAACTACTAAAGAAGAATTACATGTTCCTATGATTTTCATAAAAACAAATGAAAGTGCAAATAATTATGGAAAATGGTTTTACGCCTCCATAGGCATGTACCACAAACTTTATTAGATCACCATATATCACGTTGCCACCTTCATATTTCACATTATAGGACTTTTGAGGGAACGCATATATTTTATGTAAAATAAAATATTTAATAGACAAAATATTTAATAGACAAAATGTTTCATAGCAGAAATTAAGTAGTTTATTGTGTAATAAATAAATCGGTATTGATTTTGAAAAAAATTAGGTATCGTTTACAATAGCATACCACAGATGGTGTGGATAAAGATATAATTTGGTTTCCATTCGAAAATAAAGAAACACTTCCCGTTTTACGAAGCAAAACCCTTCCGTTATGGAATAAAGGTGTACATAAACACATCAGGAACGAAACACGTCGGCTATTTTGGTTCGGCTAAAAATACAGATTTCGAGCGCAACGCAGCCCGATGCAGTTTTTATGCATCAGGCAACTTTCAACATCAGTCATGTGAATATCTTTTATAACATAATATAAGTTTGACGGTTTCAATCGCCTTTACTTTGCTTATTTTACAAGGAGAGGCCTCTGTTGTGTAATGAACACACATCGTAATCCAGACTATAGAATCTTTCTGAGACAAATTTCAACCAAAACCGTTCAGCCGATCTGTCGTGATAGACCAACAAATATCCATACATCCATACACATTTTTAATATATATATTTATTTTTTATACTACAAGAGTGGCAAACAAGCATACGGCCCACCCGATGGACCGCAGCCTATTTGCCCTCCCACAAGGATCCCCGAAGGGGTAGGCAGAGGTGTATAGGTAGTACCCACACACCCACTTTCCGCCAGAGATATATTGTAGGTGCCAACGTGAGAGATGGCGAGTCCATCGCCATTATTCTAGCACGGCTATAGATATGCCTTTGAATTTCATGCATGCATATTCAGTTTTACATTCATATTATTAATATATAACTATCATAACAGTCCTATGGAATTTTAATAGACAACACGACGAACAACCATTTTCATGCAATTTATTATTGTCTGCAACCTTATTGTAATTGAACATTCGTGCCGTATCTTTGGAGACAACAGAACGGAAATTTCTTATTTTTTTTAATTATTTCAATTTCGAAATGTATCTATATGTAGCTATCTAGCTAACGAAGGTCGACACAACCGTAACCGACCTGCGACACACATACTACAGATAGCTTACAACAAATTGAGTATTTAAAAATTTGCAATGCTATTTAAGTGTGGCCTAGAAAGCATTCGACAGGGCACACACAACATTTGCGACCACTCGAGATCGTAAACATCGTACGGTGCTAGTCGAGCGCCAAGTAGCGCTTAGCAAGGATAGTTTACATAAGTCGATCTAGACTGAATTAGTGTCATCAATGCATAGAATGTGGCGATGATGTAAGGTATGATATGCCATGAAGACTTATTCAAATTAAAATAAATGGAGCATTCATTAAGACTCAGAAATACTTGAGTCTTATAATCAAGCGAACAAGCCGTGAGTGTTAGAACACTTATTTCATTAACGTAACATTTTTAGGGTTTCAACTTCACATTGAAGATTAATATAAAATTAAGTTAGTGAGCTAGATAGAACTAGAATAGTTAAATTCAAAGGCGTGTGTATAGTTGTGTTTGAGTTGGTTACTAAACGGTTTGTAAGGGTTAGGCAGAGGGAGATGGACTCGCTCTCTGCCTACCCCTTCGGAAACCCCAGTGGGAAGGCG
>JACCPG010001187.1:0-23463 GCA_016069955.1 Drepana arcuata | reverse complement strand
GCGTTGATGGGCAGTAAAAGTCTGAGCAATAATGCTCGAGTTGCTGTCCACAACGCGATATTGGTACCTACCTTATTGTATGGCAGCGAATCCTGGGTATGTCAGAGGAAGTATGAAAATAGCTTGAATGCAGTCGAGACGCGATCTCTTCGAAAAATGTGCGGCGTAACGATATTAGATCGAATCCGCAATGAAGAGATTCGCAAATCAACTGGCGTGAATGAGGGCGTGATTTTAAAGATGAAGAAAGGCATGTTACGTTGGTTTGGACACATAGAAAGGATGAGTGAAGAAAGATTGACGAAACAGATATATAAAGCAAAAGTGTGTGCAAGAAGAGGCAGAGGAAGGCCACGTTCCAACTACCTGGATCAAATAGATCGGACTCTCAAGGACGGGAACGTTAAGAGTACTGGAAACCGACGAGCATGTATGAAGAGACTGATGAATGTGGACGAAGCGAAAGAGGTATGTAAGTCTAGAGAGAACTGGCGCTCTATACTCTCTGCCTACCCCGTTAGGGACTTGGCGTGATGATATGTATGTATGTATGTATGTATGTAAATTACACTAGAAAGGATGAGTGAAGAAAGATTGACGAAAAAGTGTGTGCAAGAAGAGGCAGAGGAATGCCACGTTCCAACTACCTGGATCAAATAGATCGGACTCTCAAGGACAGGAACGTTAAGAGTACTCGAAACCGACGAGCATGAATGAAGAGACTGATGAATGAAGATGTGGACGAAGCGAAAGAGGTATGTAAGTCTAGAGACAACTGGCGCTCTATACTCTCTGTCTACCCCGTTAGGGACTTGGCGTGATGATATGTATGTATGTAATTACACTTGAATGGTATATAGTGCGCATAATGCAAGGCAAGTCTGCTAGTTTAGATTAGGTTATCACAATTGTTATCAGTTATCAAAAAATTCAAGACCTTTTCCTCAAAAAATCTCTGTGAAGCCGAGATCACTTTTGTGTTATCTTGAGTACCAATGGACTCTGCTTATCAGTTTCAGTATATTACTGAATTTCATGTTGTTTACAATTGTTTTATACTATGATTTTGTTTGATAGGATTCTATTAGCCTTACCACAATTTGTGGGGGATGTATATACCCTTATGAATTGTGTGTACTATTTGATTGTTTTGCTTTGGACAACTCATATTTATATATATATATATATATATAAATATGAGTTATATATATATATATAAAGTGATGCTAAATTAGGCAGAGCCTATATTTATAAATACATATCTTCATGACCCCACATGGGTCCCCTAAAAGTTGCGTAGAAGTATGCACACATAAACTTAGACAGATGGCATGTCTACTGTAATTTCTCAAGTAAACCTATAAATATACATACATAAATATCATCACACCGAATCCCTAACGGGGTAGGCAGAGAGTATAGAGTTTATACAACTGTAAATAAATACTTAATGATTTTTGTCTTTTTTATTGTTTCCATAGCTCGAGTGCTAAATGATTTATTCTGTTCCAGCGCTCACACTGTATTCTCTAATGTTCATGAGATTCGCGTGGAAAGTGCAGCCGAGAAACCTACTCCTCTTCGCGTGCCACTTCACCAATGAATGCGCGCAGATCACACAGGGGGCTAGATTTATCAACTATCATTACATAGAGGGACCTGCGCCGGCGCAAAAGCAGTAATCGAACCAGTAACTTGACCTAACGATAGAACTAATTATGCAACGTTTGTCTGACAAACTAGATTATGTTGTGATGAACTAATGTCAATTCATAATTTTTACGTATTATGTTACGTATTTTACGCACCTACCCATTTAGCAGTCACCAGTTTCATAGATATTAATTTGTGGTATTCTCGTTGAACGACGATAATTACTTTACAATTTTGTATTGCTATGCGGAAGGAAGTTTTTTTCTTACACCTAAATAGTAGTTCCGTTTATACCAGGTAGTAAAGGGCACGTGACCAGCGCCGTTAGCATGACATATTTGCTTACATAGGAAAGAGAAGAGAGTTATAACAAAAATGTAATAACAAAGGTAATAACAAAAGTTGTAAAGGGATTATGCAGAGGCGTATCTGCAAAACCCCTTTGTAACTTGTGTCTAAAAGTGATACATTTTAACTTGATACCAGTTACCATTCGAATTAAGAACTAATTTGAACGCCCAAATATAGACAATATAGAATTTTTATTCATCTTCTGTGACATAGCGTTTTCGCAGTGTCACTCATGACCGACTAATTGCTAAATAGTTGTTTTATCTGTCTTTAAATATTGACATTTTACAAATGATTATACACCTAAGTATATACGTATTTATGCATACGATACCAATAATTTTTATTTAAAATGACGCTTAGGAAATAAATATTTGTTGTATACCAAATCCATATATATCTATATAGGAAAGAAAAATATTAGTAAATTGTATACTTAGGAGTTGAATCTTAGGGCGGCATACGCTGCAACTTATTATATTCGAATCCTTCTTATGAAAAGTAATTTGATTAATTAGTACAATGTAATGTATTTATATTTCAATAATGTCATATTATTTATATTTGTTTTTTTTTTTTTTTTTTTTTTTTAAATTTTTGCAAAATTTGCAAATGTGTTTTATATATATATTAGCATGATGTTATACAATAAGCAAAGTACTATTCACATAGAACTATTCGCCGTTTTAAAACTAACGTCTGTACATTATCCGTTTGTACATGTACAAAACCATATCCTCCAATTAAACTTATATATGTAGTACACTTTACAATTTATGTAAATTTTGCATTAAAAGATTCCTAAAAGGAAACGACGCGATTCATAGATGAAATAAGTCTAAACGCATGCGTTCAGGATGTTCAGTTCTAGAATCAAGTAGTTTTTAGAATCTTTGCGTCCATAGAAAATGGTTTTTAATCGAACTATTTACCTTGTACACTTAACTTAATATAGAGTACAATTTTGTACCCGTGCAATATTAATAAAATAATTGAACATTAGGAATTACAAACATTACTGATGTAGACTTAGTGATATTTATTTTTTTGAGTTTTGAGTTGACGACTATAGTTGCGTGACAATTATCAATTTGACGTTTGAAGAAATCACGTTACATTATTTTTAATTGGCTAAATAGTTGGCTGACGAAAATACAGTAACTGTTTTATCCGTGTAGTCCGTGATATCCGATCTATTCTCTTACATCGTGAGGGAGTCTGTGAATGAGTATCTTCATGCCTTTCCCAAGGGTCGCCGCAGGGGTAGGCAGAGGTGTGTGCAGGTAGTACCCATACACCCACTTACCGCCAGAGGGAGACCGTTACAGTAGCGAGTTTGGAGTTCTCTCTCAAAGATTCCTGCAGGGTTAGCAGCGAGCGAGCGATACCACTGGCGTTGTAAGCGCCCATAGGCGGCGGTAACCGCTTATCTAAGGCGGACCGCATGCTTATTTGCTACGTGTATAAAAAAAAATACAAATGGAGAGTCCGCCAGTAGCACAGCAAACTATTAAATTTAAGCATTTCTAAATAAGTATAGTCACTTAAAGTGAGAAAATTTGTTACATAGATAGGTGTTAAATTGCTTTGTTGCGCAACAAAAGTTGCCTCTCAATGTAGGTAAAGTTTAAGCGCTGGTAGTTTGACGTTATTGTTATGTTGTATAGAATTTATACGCCCAGGGTATATTTTGTAATATTTATTGTGTATTAAAGTTTTATTATATTATATTGTTGATCTGTTACTTTGGTTTCATTTAATCTGTTTGGAGTCGAGTGTGTTTCGGTAACCTTCCTTTTCCGCGCCTAATTTATATCGATCAGTATTAGTATTTTTAATTTTTTCTACAAATGATTTGTTTACACATTTAACAGGGCACGGGTCCCCTTTTAAAAGTTTTCGTTAGTTTTAGTCAAGATTCGACATCATTTTATCAAAGCGACATGTGTTACTTACGAACATATATTAATTTCTTCTTGTATCTTTACGCTGCTTTAGGTTCAACCGCACACCCACCCACCGCACACCCACCGTCACCCTAGTGCGCCCGAAAATAAAAAATAGCCTCACCTTTGTTTGGTTGAATGCGCTAATCAAACTAGAGGACTCTAAACTAGGGAACTCTACTCTCTCTACTATCCGCGCGGTCATATAATTTTAAATTTAAATTCATACATATCTTATGAATTAAAATAGACGATTGAGAGCCGTGGTGGCCGAGTGGTTCGAACAGTTGCCTGCGACGCAAAGGTTGCAAGTTCGAATCCCGACTGTACCAATGAGTTTTTCTGAACTTAAGTACAGTGGTTAGTTACACCACGAGCTTAACAATGAAGGAAAACATCGAGAGGAAACCTGCATACGTATGTGTGCACTCATAGGTAATCAGTGTATACCTATAATACATCAGTGGAAGGTTGCACACTTACACTATAAATTATAGGGAAGATAGTGGGGCGCGTCTTCGTGGATGGCACTAACTATATCATACTATTGTATTATTAATATATATATCCTCACGCCTTCCCACAAGGGTCCCCGAAGGGGTAGGCAGAGGTGTATAGGTAATACCCACACACCCACTTTCCGCCAGAGGTATATTAGGTGCCAACGTGACAGATGGCGAGTCCATCGCCGTTACTCAAGCACGACTATACATACGCCTTTGAATTTCTTCTCAGACGTATGCAGGTTTCCTCTCGATATTTTGCTTCACCGTAAAGCTCGTGGTGTGACTAATCACTGTACTTAAGTTTAGAAAAACTCATTGGTACAGTCAGTACAGATTCGAACTTGCGACCTTTGCGTCGCAGGCATCTACTCGAACCACTCGGCCACCACGGCTCTATTGTATTGGCAACTATTGTATTAAGCTCACGTATTTGTAGAGTATCGTAAAGCTCTCTAAGTATGAACGAAATAGAAAACTGAATTTGCTTTTCCATTGTAAATCCCAACGCTTTCGCATTACACTGGAGTGCATTCATTGTCTCCAGTTTTAAAAGCATCGCGTGCGAGTTCATACAGTGAGGTGCAATTATTTTCACCTCATAATATAGCGAGACCCAGATAGCGGCACAATGAAGATGCTGCGCTTTGTTATCGCTTCTAACCGCTCAGTATTGTTTGAATAAACGCTTCTCCGACTTGCTGGGGAAACAAGTAGATATATATCTATGTATAGATGGATACATATAGTATTGGTACATATTATATATAAGTACTGGTGGTTTTGCTTTGCCGTAGAACTGAATATTAGTAAGAGAACCGACTGTGAGATACAGCACTGTGATTCCATACAATGAAGTAAAGATAAGTAAGATAAGTAAGTAGGTAAGTATAGGTAGGTTATTGAGTGGGCTTAGCTCTTCACGCCTTCTCACAAGAATTACCGAATGGTAGGGAGACATGTATACCCTAACACCCAACGTTTGCTGGAGATATATTTAAGTTCCTACCAACGCTATAGATAGCTAGTCGTGCTTATACACCACTCTAAGAACATACCTACATCATTGAATTGCTTCTCAAACGTATGCAGGTTTCCTCCCCATGTTTTCCTTCACCGTAAAGCTCGTGGTGTGACTTGCTGTATCCGATTCAGAATCGCTGGACTTTCTGAATTTGAGTCAGTTTTATGCTCCAAATTACCAATGACTTTTCGTTTTCGAAATAACATATCGTATCGTAACCTATTTATCTGCGGACTTATCTTGCTATTGAAAATTCCTGTGCATCTGCACTGACTGAGTAGGTATTGACAGCAACCGCCCCGCTTCCTCCGTCCCACCGCTCACATCTATTACTACGAGGGCTACCTACTGTTCTAGTACAAACTTATTTCTATAAAGGACCAGGTCAATTTGCATGGAATTATCTCAAGTTACATAAGTTTAATTTCAGTAGGTGGAATGTCCGGTTTCTAGCAAGAGCCGCGAAATAGGAGGCTGCGCCCTGTATACACGCAGATAACTAGTTTTAATTAAAATCTTAATTGTTTTGTTTCCTAATGCCTCCACGACTAGTTACACAAACAAGGAATTTTAATTCCATACGTGTTTAATTCTACTTGCGGCCATTGTTAAGTAAGCCTCCGTTTCTGTGGTGGCTAAAGGAAATGGAATAAGGTGGAAGTATGTACCTGTGCTTTCTTTATTAATACACCATTTATATCTTCACACCTTCCCACAAGGGTCCAGACTCACAAGGGGCAAAATGGGCAAAACACCCTCTTACATACATTTTAGGTGCCAACATGACAGATAGTGTTTCTATCGGCTTTTCTCAAGTACGACTATACCTACATACGTTTTGACTATTTTTAGTGTATGCCATAGTAAAGCCATAGCCAAGTAGTAAAGGTACACATTGAGAGGAAAACCTTTATTTGAGTAAAAAAAAGTCAAAACGTATGTATAGTCGTGCTTGAGAAACGGCGATAGAAACCTGTCACGAGAGCCTTAGCTCATGGTCTGATTAATCATTGTACCTTGTTCCTTCCATCCACCTTTTGTATTCACCAATTGTTTACTACAAGATCGTAGAAAACACCAACTACTACCAATTACATGTACCACGGAGAATATGTACAGAATATTTTCTTTCATACGAAATTGGACTCTCATGGTAAAACATACGACCCTATATTCAATTTTACGTTCGGTTCAGAATGTAAATAAGTTAGAAAACGGGGATAAACGTCGTTTGGTCGTCACGGCTGCTCTCGTATGCAGTAAACAAACATATTAGGCCCCATTACTGATCCCTATATTTCTATTAAGTGATTTTATCTTCGCCGCCTATGAAAAGTAGTCGCGTGCACGGCCGAGTAAGACTTCGTTTGGGAACATAATAGACATTTTAGTACAAACATACTCTATCAGATTTTATCGAGTGTATGTGAAAACTTCTTTAAATCCATGTGATAGAATTACCTACCATTATGACAAACTATTTATTTCATTTAATTATTTACATACATATTACCACGCTGTCCCTCACGGTAGAACTCCAACTAGACGTAATACCGACCTCTTTCGCTTCATCCACATTTATCAGTCTCTTCATACATGCTCGCGAGTTTGGAGTACTTTGACGTTTCCATCCATCGGTTTGATGTAGGTAGTTGAAATGTGGTCTTCCTCTGCCTCTTCTTAATTAAATTATTTATGTTACTAATGTTCGTTTCCAACTTAAACTTGCTCTTTGTTTCTTTTTAGGTATAAGATATGTAGATATCTACTGCTCATTAATACTTCAGTAAAGCATGAAGAACTCAACGTTACGAACTAAATCTAACATCCATTTCCACATGACTTCCAAATGTACGGACTACGGAAAGCGGAACTGAAGCCATAAACAACGAATACGGGCAGCCCGCCAGTTTTAAACATACTTTTTTCGCGGTCCTATTCGACCGTTCGCAACTAAATAAGTCCTCACACATTCACGGTCGATTGAGTCTCAAGTGAGAGTTTGTGAACGCACCAGACTCGTCGTTTCCGGATGAGGCGCCGCCATGACGCCGTCCGGTTCCGAACTCCGACATGGCAGCCGTGCGCGGGAAAAACGAAAAGATGGCGTCGATGGCGACCCTTACAAAACACTGCCATTACCGCCTTCAGTTCCCGTTTGTTAGTTATTGCTCCACATTTGTTTGAGTGTCACGTTTGAAAGGGTAATCATGGTAAAATAAATGCTTTGGCACGCTATTACTGTGCGGAAATAGTGTTTTAAACGTCGGCACATTTGAATAACATGTTGGATTTAGCTGGGCTCATTCCAACAACACAAAGGCTTACATGTTATTTATTTTGGAACACATTTTTACATACTCATCATATAGCCGAGTCCCTCACGGGGTAGGCAGAGTAAGCGAAGTGCCAGTTCTCTCTTCGCCTACATACCTTAATCTAGCTCTTTTACATTCATCAGTTTCTTCATATTTTTTTTTATTGAAGTTCAAGTACCGACTCTTGACGTTTTACTATTGTCTTATTATACAATGATACGTTCATCTATCGTGCATTATATATACCTATTTGAATAGAAACAAATCACTAAATGTTTAAGTAAAGCGCATAGATTTTTTCTATCCTTTAGTTTTTAAGTCAGTCAAAGGTTGTTTTGAAAATTCAGAAATAAATCGAGTTATTTCCGCTTTTAAATTCCTTTAAAACTTACTCATCTGGCAGTATTCGAACACTTAGTATTTATCTTGTCACAAGATGGCGTTACTGTTCACAAAATCAACCGCGCATTAATCAAGCCCGTCGTTGAACCCTAGGATTTATGTAAGTATTTGTCAACGAATTGGTCCGGAAATTGGCCATAGACTGGCAATGTTGCCAGTTCTATTGAGAGCTCCTTGTATTGCTTCGTAATTATTGTAAGAGAACAATTTAGATGTCCTTTGACACTTAGGATATTGCCTATCCTTTTCATGATCCAAATAGGCGTTCAGTATTTGGATATTGGAGCTGCTAATATGGGCCACTATTATATATGCCACTGGAACTACGACTGTATTAATCTTAATATGATTTAATATTGCAATCTTATATAATTAGCCTGAAATATTGACTAGTTTGGCGGGCAGAGCTGATAAAACTCTGACTGGTTCCGAGTATAGTTGACGATTCCCATCCTTGACTGTCCGATCATCAAAATCTAAATATTTTATTTCACATAGGCCTAGATGGGCACTTATAAAACGTTGAAAAACGTGTACGGTTCGGGTCGATCGTTTCCATGGAGAAGAACCGGCAAGAAACTCCATGGTAACTCTTTTCAATAAAATCGCGTTAAATAGTCTAGTTTTACAATTAAAAACGCTTATTAGATTCTTAGTACCTACGGTTTCTAAACGCGGAACTGGTATCTTACCTGTAGTAAAAAGAGTATTGATAATATCTCAATTTGTTCTCACAATTACGTCTAGACAAGTAATCATAATCCCTATAGCCGCATAGCTCACAATCAACGTGGTCGGGCCACCGGCCGATTTCCCCGCGGATATAATTTTCATGAAGATACAAATCGACGATACGTCAGACCGATTGGGACGGCCTAATTGGTCGGTTTTTTCTGTGGTCCCTAATTGGAGACGATTTTGCGCGATTGCTGCCGTCTCTTGGGCTTACTGTGAATTAAAATATTCAGTATATAGCTCACATAAAAAGCTATTAATACGTTCCATACCGGGCTCAATAATGATGAAAGTATGCATACGTTCGATATACAACTACCTAATGATGAGAAGAATGACATTCTATTTACTGTAGAGAGACACTCCTAAGCCGACTTAGACAAGCTGAAGGAGCTTACGGGACAAGTCACATGACGTATCACGTGTAATGTGAAGAAGTTATTGGTAGGAAGCGATTCCAGCTCTAAAAGGATGACATAAAATTTTTCACATACGTACAACGTAAGACTTTGTAGTTATTTCAAATCGGCGACTCAATGACGTGATAGATAGAATATGTGAGCGGTAACAGTCGTCCGTAGTCGTCCATAGCCGCAATTATCGCGGCCATCACTGTCTCTGGTCTCTGGGGGTTCGCGCTTCGATTACTGCGGGAAAACCGACATTAATGCTGTCCATTATTGACAATTACCGTTCCATTCCGCCCATTTGAATTTGAACTTCGGAGAATCGAACGCTTCAGGGATTTGAATTTCGAGGCTGATATCGTCATTTTTTCCTTTAAATGGGGGAGAAATGGAAATATAATTACTTACCTACCATGGAGCAAATAAGACATTCATTTATTTATTTATTGTTAACTATAACGATTACACCAATTACAATAATTAACTCAATATTACAAAAGACTATAATTGACGTGATGTACAAGATAACAAAAAAGATTACAAAGTAGAGGAAACTGATCCTCACAGAACTCCAAGCATTCTGATACAAATACATAGGGATGCACAGATTAAATGGATACTACATAAGCGTCTGTGTCGTGTGCCTTCATATGCTATATATACAAAAAGTCTGACATTGGTCTAACAAATAAATGTTTTATTTAAATTTTGTAAAAAGAAATAAACCACATTTTAAATTTAGAACATGAATACGAATAATATGAAGTTCGAGTGTAAGCTATTTGTTATAACACAGTATACGCTATAAGCTTTAGCTTATATTTAAACTGTGGTTATAGGCATGGACAAAGACTTGTGCATTTGGCCTCTAATCTTGTCGGTCCATCAGTTGCAGTACAAAGCCTCCACGGTCCAGGGTAATTATTGGAGGACTATAATTGCCATGACGATTGGGTGGAACATTCACTGACTAAGTCGCACTGATAACTTAAGTGGCAGCGTGTTGTATGGTTCACTATCTACGTATGCAAATACCCTATGTACAGATATTATATATATTGCACTAGGTGATCTAAAGTGAAAAACAACCTGCATACTGTCGGGGAAGAAATTTAAAGATGTTATAGTTGTAATTGAGAAACGGTGAAGGACTCGAAATCTGTCCAGTTAGCACCTACAATGTTGCTACAATAATTATAAAGTATAAGTATATACTTAAAATACCACAGTTAATAATATTTTAATACATATATCACCTCCTACATATACCCCTTATGGAGTAGGCAGACCTGACCGTATTTAAAATACAATTAAACAATATTTTAAAAGAGCAAATATGTATTTTAACACCTTATACTTGGCTGGCAGTAACGACTGTGACTGTTTGTAGACTAGACTTTTATGTAAAAAAAAAAACGATGCGAGTGAATGAAACGAGAACGAAACTTTCCTCGTTGTCGCTCCTGTCGTTGTGTGGACTAAATTGTATTTACTCGAGAGAAAGAAACAATCAGTTTTGTAATACTAGTAACATATTGAATGGGTGGGCTACTCAATATATTTTTCTCCATACTGTCTCCTGTCATGTTGAACACTTTTCATATTCTATTTACCTAATTAAATGTCCAATTATATTAATTAATAATAATATTAACAATATTAATTAGATGATGGGATGGTAACAACACCATATATCGGTGTATCATATATTTATCATCACTCATATATATAGGGACATACAAACAAGCGTAATGATATATCCCGCCGGGTCCCTAAAGGGGTGGGCATAGAGAAATAGTATTTCGATTCATCCAGATCCTAACATGACAAAGGTAAATGACATACTTGTATCTCAGGCTCTTTACAAACGTCTTTGCATTTCTTCTCGGTCTTAGGAAATTTCTTCGCGATATTTTCCAACACCATAAAGTTCAAGGTTTAGAATGGAGTGGAGTTTCTTGCCGGTTCTTCTCCATGGAAACGACGAACCCGAACCGTGCACATTTTTCGACGTTTTATAAGTGCCCATCTTGGCCTTTTTGTTTTTTTTTTTTTAAATACAAACCATTCCGCCAACACGGCTTGTGCAATCTTTTAAACTGACGTAAATAATTTCCTTTTGAGGCATTTCATGTAATTCCGCCTTTATGCCTTGAATGCGGTGCACCGGAGTAACAAAGTTAAGCTTCTTGCGGGTTTGTCGAGGATTTCGCTCTCAGCCGGCTGCAGTGCGCCACTTTCTCAGTGCTTATATATTTGTACTTCTGTTTCGATTAGTTCGTAAGGTGATTAGTAAGTTTGGCTCCTTGAAATATAAGTTTGAGAAACCTTCATCTTTACGCCTATCCATAAGGGTTCGCGATGGGGTAGGCAGTGGTGTGTTGGTTGTACCCACACATCTACTTTTCGCCTGAGATACATTACAGATACGTCGCCGTTACTCAAGCAAGACTACATAAGTCTAGTTTAGTCTAGTTTAGTCTAGTACAGCGGTACCTAATATTTTTCAGCCGCGGACCCCCAAAGAAATCAGAGTAAAAAAAGGTGCAATTTTCCTCACGAACTAATCGGCCATCACGACTCTACAAACCATTTTAATAATTTTCTACATACGTGTTAAATTCTTAGAATTGGAGTGGTATAAAATATTATATAATAATATAAATAATATATCCTCACGCCTTCCCACAAGGGTCCCCGAAGGGGTAGGCAGAGGTGTATAGGTAATACCCACACACCCATTTTCCGCCAGAGGTATATTAGGTGCCAACGTGACAGATGGCGAGTCCATCGCCGTTACTCAAGCACGACTATACATACGCCTTTGAATTTTCTTCTCAGACGTATGCAGGTTTCCTCTCGATGTTTTCCTACACCGTAAAGCTCGTGGTGTGACTAATCACTGTACTTAAGTTCAGAAAAACTCATTGGTACAGTCGGGATTCGAACTTGCGACCTTTGCGTCGCAGGCAACTGCTCGAACCACTCGGCCACCACGGCTCTAAAATATTATTTCATCGAAAAATGTTATACGCAAAATGCGTACAAAACAAATATTCCAGTGTGCCACATGCGTGTGAAATTCCAAACGTACATTTGGCGGCCGGCCAGTCACGGCTTTTTTAGACCAAAATACGTTTTTTCCTCAAAGCAAAAAAAAAATAGCAACACAGTTTATTTTACGTTTACGTACCTAGATCATCAGACAGGATCACATTCTCTTCTTGTAAATCGTAAGGGTATTTAAAATTGAAACTAACATATTTCGCGCATATCTCATTGAATTTTTATGCAAAGTATTATGTATGGCCAACATTAGTCGTATAATATTTCAGAACGAAAGTGTACCGCTTATAAAAAACATGTAAACAATTACTGCAAAATTATCGTCATGCCACTACCTAAGGGAGAGGTCCTTAGGTAGTGGTAATGACGATAATATAGCCTATAAACCTTCCTCAACAAACGGGCTAATGGAATAAATTTTTATTATTATTTATATATTTCATTCCATTGGATATATCTTGAGAGAACTGGTGCTGCCTCTGCCTACCCCAAGGACTCTTCGTGATGGCGTATTTGCAACGGATAAATCATTCCTGTTTTATGGATCCAGGTTTCTTAAGGCAGTCCTATCCGTTCCTTTCGTAGTCCGATTTTCCGTTAATCCTAAGTGGTAACACTTGCCCAAAATATAGGACGAAACTTCTCACCGAATTTAGGCTGTATTGAAATTTATTTCCAACAATAATTTTAAACAAAGCCTTAACTGGATGTATAAAGCGGAGGCAGTTCTACGGATGAATATAATTTTAATGAATATCCTTGAAAAGTACGTTTCTATCTAGGCATTAAATCTGAACTGTTTCTAAACAAGATAGTGCTTAATGAACAGAATACCAGCTATGTACTTCACATCACATAATATGCATATATCCCTCTATTAATCAATACATAAATGTGTTGATAGAACCATTTGTTCTCACTCCTATTTAGAATCAAGTTCTAATTGCTAAGATTAAGTATGTATAAAAAATCATCGTCAGAATTCAGCAAAATTAAATGAGCTCAGTGCTTGTAGGAATAAGGGCACCTGACCAAAAATTATATGTTTTTGATATGGTTGGTTTGGTAGATATGTAAATACTAGAGATTATATTGGCAGAGACAGATGGCGAGTTCACTTCTGCAGGTTTCTTCACGATTTTTTTCACAACACTTGTACACTGATATATCACACGAGTATGATATATCACTGTAGTTTCAGAAAAAACTCGTTGGTGCAGTCGGGGCTTCAAATGGGGCCGCCGTAGTAATTCACATGTTAAATATTGCAATAAATTTAATAGAAAAGCCCCATAAAATCTTTTTATACTTTTCTTGGACATATCTATCTATAACTTGATCACCTAACATTTTCTAATTAACGCAACAAGTTTTTCGTGTAAAACTCGAATTATATAAAACATCTTGGTACGAGCGAGAGTGCATCGCAATCATTCGTCTCTAATAACGTGTCGCCATTTCCGTGGCACTGATGAAAGCGTCCCGGGTCGCATCAAAACGGATTTCTGAACGCGACCTCTTTAAAGCATTTCCTAACTTGTTTATGGCACGAGTTCTGGTTGCATTTAAACTTTTTGTACAAACTCTTTTGATGAGTACCTACATAAGTAAATATTAGGCATAAGATTTGCGTTCGGGACATAGATATTAAATAAGCAAATAAAATTTTCATTACCTGAATTAACTTTCCTTTATACTCTCACGCCTCCCCACAAAGATCACCGAAGGAGTAAA
This sequence comes from Drepana arcuata, assembly GCA_016069955.1. NCBI lineage: Eukaryota > Metazoa > Arthropoda > Insecta > Lepidoptera > Drepanidae > Drepana > Drepana arcuata. Next base: position 9,324 of record JACCPG010001187.1, on the reverse strand, counting down.
ATGGCATTCATAGCCAATCTGTAGCCTTCCTTCGGGCAGGAATTCATATATAAGTTTTTCCCAGTTTTCCCATTTTCCCCAATAGCCAACAGATTGCGGTAACAATTGTAACGATTGTAAAGATGAAGAAAGGTATGTATTGTATTACTTGTTGGTTTAAGCATATAAAAAGACTAGTCAAAAAACAGTATTGAAACAGAATCACAATGCGAGAGTGAGTGAAAAAAGAGGATAAGAACGTCAAAAGTACTTGAAACGGGCGTGCATGTGTGAAGAGACTCATGGCTGTATATGAAGCAAAAGAGTTCTAGGTTTAGAGACCACTAGCGCTGTAACCTCTCTGCTTACCCAGTGAGGGACTACGTGATAATTAGTAAGTAAGTAAAGTGAGTAGTAGTAGGTGTTTGTACTCTTATTAGGAGTGTAGAAGCACTTTGTATATAGCTTTACTAAATCGTAAATTGTTTGAAAATATTTATAATTCCAACCAAAGCATTAAATTCACTTAAACCCCACTAATCCCACACCTTTGCTATCTATGCAGTACTTGTATCGATGCAATGACGATAATTGGAATAATTCGATTGAGTATTCGATACCGCTGTTTGCCGCTGGCCACTGCGGACCAGTGTTGCCAATTAGTACGCTTGGATTTGTTTGCGAAATTCTGTAATTTTATCAGTCAATATTGTGTGTGCGATCAAATTTATTCAAGAATTTGTATCGTTTGTTGCAATGTATATGATTGTTGTTTAAATTTTGTTTTATTTGGCAGAAAAAATTGTCGGAATTATTTCAAGCATCCTTTTTGCTATATATATTCCAAATTCGTATCATTAACGGCATGTTACGTGTGTCTGGACCTGAGGTCTGGACATAGAGGAAGGATAGATAATGAAAATACGAAACAGATATACAATGCATAATGTAATATATATTTTTTACATACCACTGCAATATATAGGTACTACTAGCGGTCCATCCCGGCTTCGCACGGGTGGACATAAGATTTTATATATACATACATACATACATATCATCACGCCAAGTCCCTAACGGGGTAGGCAGAGAGTATAGAGCGCCAGTTCTCTCTAGACTTACATACCCCTTTCGCTTCGTCCACATTCATCAGTCTCTTCATACATGCTCGTCGGTTTCGAGTACTCTTAACGTTCCGTCCTTCAGAGTCCGATCTATTTGATCCAGGTAGTTGGAACGTGGCCTTCCTCTGCCTCTTCTTGCACACACTTTTGCTTTGTATATCTGTTTCGTCAATCTTTCTTCACTCATCCTTCTATGTGTCCAAACCAACGTAACATGCCTTTCTTCATCTTTACAATCACGCCCTCATTCACTCCAGTTGATTTGCGAATCTCTTCATTGCGGATTCGATCTAATATCGTTACGCCGCACATTTTCGAAGAGATCGCATCTCGACTGCATTCAAGCTATTTTCATACTTCCTCTGACATACCCAGGATTCGCTGCCATACAATAAGGTAGGTACCAATATCGCGTTGTGGACAGTAACTCGAGCATTCTTGCTCAGACTTTTACTGCCCATCAACGCCGACATGGCTCCATTCACCTTATTTCCGGCAGTTATCCTTCTTTCAATATCTTTTTCATACTTTCCATCTCGTGTAAACATGCTTCCAAGATATACAAATTCATTCACTTGCTCTAGAATTTTATATATAAAAGAAAATATAGCCTATGTCACTCAGGGTGAATGTAGCTTTCCAAAGATTTTTTTCAAATCGTTCCAGTTTCCTCTTTATAATATTCGTATAGATAGATAATGCAATATCTAAAAGAAGCAGAGGAACACTATCTTCTTATTATCTACATTATCAGTTGATATTTTTATTGTTTAATAGATTTCCATGTCTCAACGATGGGATGTCAAAAGTAATCGAAACCGGCGACCATATATCAAGATGATGATGAATGTTTTTAAAGCAAAATCTGTAACTCCATAGAGCGAGCGTGATGCTTGTTCGTTCTGTGATTTTAGCCAGCGGTTTTCTATTGTTTAAGATAATAAAAAAAAAAACTTCAGGCTGGTCTAGTAATGTACTAATGAGGTAATGTTTTCTTTGATCAGAAAACTTTACTAGATATAAATGGTCAGGCCAGGTCAGAGAAAATTTTCACAGCCCGTAATAAAAAAATTACTAACGACTCTCAGAAAGACAGTTCTTGGCAATGAGTGCGAACATAGAGCTAATTTATTTTTTTAATGATTCTTTGTAATTTGTAGGCCAACACAGAGCTCGCAGGCGCCCCGTGATCTTTTGTTTCCGACCTTTTTTCATTTCCTCTTTAATTGCACGGAGCGGGAAGGAGGGAATTATTGAAAAAGTTTGTGTTATGCAATGCTTTGGGGCACACAAACGTGCGTCTGTAACACCATCTCTGGTGTCAGAAAAATATTTTGATATGTTTAGTTTTGTTAGTACTATAGCCACCATCGCCATGCAATCTCATACTGTGGGTTCTAAAAGAGTTTCCTTCCGCGAACGCTCAGGCTGTGGAATGAGCTCCCCGTTGAGGTTCCCCTGGAGAGCACAGCATGGAGTTCTTCAAGAAGGGTGTGAAAAGATTCTTGCAGGCTTCGTGTTGCAAGCATCCATACGCGGCGGTAGCCATTTACTACCAGTTGGACCATGTGCGGCCTGCCTGATGGTAAGTGGGCAGCTACCGCTTGCAGTACCAGAGATATCTAATTAGTTGCCTAACTTGAAGGAAACTTTTCTTGAAGAGTATGAAAAATAGCTGAATAAAACGTCCGTTTAGATCAACCGGAAACGGATTCACGACCGGGTCGACTCGTTTGCGTTTCCACCTACCGGCGAGTTAATATATTACGCGAAAATGGTAAGAAAAACAACTTTACCCATTACACGCGCCCCTTCGTTCGGGTACGTTCGGGGTAATATGGTGTTCATGATGAACATGGCTCCTGAATGAAATTAAGACTCTTACCTACTAGGTAGTAAGTATGTCTTATTTTCGGATGAAAGGACGAAGATACTGCCGGAATGCATGAAGTTGCGAGCGTGTATGATAGCTACGCATTGAGCTCCTGTTGGTTAAAATTATGTATTCCGATGCGACACCTTTGCGCCGCACCAACTGTGCGTATGGAGACCTGTTGTGCAATGCTGGGTGCCAACTGATAATCAGTGCTGTGTTAATTGATTGTTGTTTTTTTATCTTTGTAGTAACGTGCGTTGTGTTTGTCTGTGTATATGTTAAGTAAATAAATAAAATCGCTGTGATGTGATATTAGTTCCACCCAAGTGAAGTGTGGAGGGCTGGCTAGTTTGTTTATAATTCAAAGTGGTATTTCACAAAATCCCCAAATGACGAAAAAGCCGACTTTTTTGGGGCTGAAAAGAGACAAAGTTCATCATTTTTATTATTCATCAACTCGGTAAGATTTCTGGCTGGAGGGCCGGTAAAGTGTTAATTATTAAGTGAAGGGAAGACAAATGATGTCCCCGAAGAGTGTGGACACGCGATTCAGACATTTTAAGAGAGGTAGGGCATAACGGGTTTCCCGTTCGATTTGGAGCTGCCCGACTGGGGCAGGACCTCCACCTTATAGAAGTCCGTAGCCAAATAACACAATTTATTGTGTTGTGTTCCTACGTGATGAATAAGGTTTCCAGTAATGAGCTCCTTGGGGAGGGAGGAGGATTGTTACATTGTGTTGGAAGCAGAGGGATTAAACCTTATGCTGTCAACACACTATAGCTCTCCGAACACAGAGTCGCAACGCGCAAGTGATACTTCGGTATCTTGAGCGAAAATAGGCTACGGTAACCGTTTCCCATCTGGTGGGCCGTATGCTTGTTTGCCACTCTTATAGTATATAAAAAAAGAAAAAAACAGGAATAGGGCGTGAATGAATTGAAATCCTTACACCCTGTATTTGAGAATTTAATTTCATTTGTAGATTTGTTTTCTTGCATAACACACATCTTATGTGTTAACCTATTTCTGAGCCAAATTTCATCCAATTCCATACACAAGTTTTTGCTTGAAAAAGGTACAAATGTTGTAACATTAACAGATTAGTAAATAGAGTCGTGGTAGACGGTTAAGTAGTCGCCTACAAAACTAATACTAATAAAATACTGCAGGTTCGAATCCAATCGACTGTACCAATTAGTTTGTCTAAACTTAAATACAGTGATTAGTCACACCACGAGCTTTACGGTGAAAGAAACATTTACGATATGCCTGCATACGTTGAATAAGTAATTCAATCAAAATAGGCGTATAGTCGTGTTTGTGGTACTATGGAGTCGCCATCTGTCACGGTGGTGTCAAAATTATCTCCTAGATGAGTTCTTAATTTTTGCATCCCATCACGAATTAAGTGTTTACTAATACTATTAACTATCTAATAACAACTATTTTGTATCTTTAACTTTACGTCTTCCTGCAAGTCAAATATGTTACGCACAATTTTCGCTGGAAATATATTTAGTTGCAAATGTGGAATCCGTCGCCATATCTTTAAAGATGTAATTAACAAAGATTTGTTAATGTATTCATGCCTTAAAATTGTCCTCACCAGTCCGCATCTTACTTCGTAATTTTCCAACTTAAGGGTGAATTTTTGATGTAAATATCATCGCGGCGCTGTGTTAACCAGATTAAGTCTCAGTTGGTCTATTTCTCAACGCTTCTGCATTTCTTTTGAAGTGTTACAGCGGTGAACGCAATTGAAATGGCATTGTTATAATAATGTGTCCAACTTTAGACTATATGTAAATAAATAAAAAGAATATCAAGGTAGATAAATCTTAGGTATTTTTGTTAGTGTATTTTTTTATATATATATATTTCTAAAGCCGTGGTGGCCGAGTGGTTCGAGCAGTTGCCTGCGACACAAAGATCGCAAGTTCGAATCCCGACTGTACCAATGAGTTTTTCTGAACTTAAGTACAGTGAGTAGTCACACCACGAGCTTTACGGTGAAGGAAAACATTGAGAAGAAACCTGCATACGTCTGAGAAGAAATTCAAAGACGTATGTATAGTCGTGCTTGAGTAACGGCGATGGACTCGCCATCTGCCACGTTGGCACCTTATATACCTCTGGTGGAAAGTGGGTGTGTGTGTATTACCTATACACCTCTGCCTACCCCTTTGGGGACCCTCGTGGGAAGGCGTAAGGATATATATATTTCTTCTTTACATGTGTATGACACTGAACTCCTTCTTAACGACTGGCTTTAATTAAATTCACCGTCCGACTTCAGGTGGATTCAAGAAATGGTTTAGATTCACAATTGAACTTGAATTGGCGTTGCGATCGTGTTTCAGGAAAGGTTATTTTTTCCTTCTAGCGAAGCTGGGAGGGATAACTAGTATGTATATACATATATGTAACTTTACACGTTCCCACAAGGGTAGGCTGAGGTGTTCGGTCACTCGGCCACCACGGAATTTTTGTGTATTGTTACCTACACATTCATTTTTCATACTACCTTCTTCCTCAATCGGTATCTTCAATGCTGAATTTGTTGATTTATACCTAACTAGCTGTGCCCGCGACTTCGTCGGCGTGGACGGCTTTTTTATCTTTCCTAAAAATGTTTTTTTTTTAATAAAAAGTATCCTATGTTACTTTTAATACCTCCAAGAATATGTGTACAAAGTTTAATGATGATCGGTTAAGTAGTTTTTACGTGAAAGCGTAACAAACAAACTTACATTCACATTTATAATATTAGTAAGGATGCTGTTATAATGTATGTGTGTGTGTGTGTTTGGGTATGTGAAGGGTTTTATGCATACCTATCCATAATTATATGCCTTTAAATGTGCTTGTAAATATAGCGTTCCAAATTTAAATAGCTAGTTTTTTTAATTCCAAGAGGAGTTTACCCGAAGCACATACGTTACGTTTGTTAATGCCGCTAAAGAACAGTACGTATACCAGAGTTCCTTATAGACCGCTTTGCCTGAACTGTGGTTGTTAGTGTAATGGTAAACCACAAATACTAATTAGGCGGACATTTATTTCTTTTTGTCGGGTAAGATCCCTAGACGCAGGTGTGAGCTTGGCCTGCAATAAACTTTAATTAGTGGAAATTATTCTAGATTAAGAGGACTTTTGCAATTAGTATTCTGCCCAATCTTGCTATTGTGTCAAGTATTTTAATTGTGGACGGCGTGTTTACGCTCATGTTTACAAGCGTTTAAGTGAAGAAGAATCGAAAGAAGAATTTGTCATTCTTTACTAGCTTTGCGTCATAGTTTCATATAATAATATAACCTCACGCCTTCCCATAAAAGTCCCCGATGGGATAAGCAGAGGTGTATAGGTAGTACCCACATACCCACTTTCTGCCAGAGATATATTCTAGGTGCCAACGTGACAGATAGCGAGGCCGTCGCCGTTACTCAAGCACGACTATACATACGCCTTTGAATTGCTTCTCAGACGTATGCAGGTTTCGTCTAAATATCCTCAGATTTAACATAAAACGTATAATATCATGATATCATGTATGAATCAAGCTCGTACATAATATCTATACCATAATCCAAATTTCATTTAATTCGGTTCAGTAGTTTTTGCGTGAAATTGTATCGAATCCTCACAAAATTCGCATTACAATAAAATTAAACGACTAACTTGAGAGAGCTACAGAAGTCTTCTTAGCGATACGAGTTACAGACCGTTGGATCTTGCATCGTTTGATTGTCGTTAGCACCACATCTCCGACTACTCCGACGACAAAGTTTTCGGATCTCACGCTAAGATAGGCAATAGAAAAATTTGTATAGTTCGCACCTCTATGCATTTACAACCAATGAATGCTCTCCTAACTCTAGCAATAGTGATGTTCTGTATTAGAATAACAGAAACACTACAATCCTTTAGCCGACGCGGCCCACGGTCAATTTGGGATCCAATTACGTCCAGCTTAGTGAGAAAAAATCCTGGGTAATCCCACTCTTATATTGTGGTCCAAGTAATTGGATTTAGCGGGTAATTAAATAGAAGGAATTTTATGGCAACGGATGTTCAAGTAAGTAATTTCTAGAGTAGATATCAGTTAGATAGATAGAGAGATAAACAATTTATTTCAAGCAAAGTAGTAAATACAGATAATGCTTAGTTTAAAAATTACTTAAAACTATCAATGCCATGTCGAGAGAATGAATGAAGAACGATTGACGAAAAAAGTGTATAAAGCGAGTGTGGATGAAAGTGTTGGAAGGGGTAGACCTAGGCGGACGTTTCTAGACCAAATTAGAGACGTTTTGAAAAAAGGCCAGGTCAAGAGTACCCTAAACCGAAGAGCATGTATGAAGAGAATAATGAAAGTGGACGAAGCGAAAGAAGTATGTAAGGATCGTAGCAAGTGGAAATAAGTGGTCTCTGCCTACCCCTACGGGAAAGAGGCGTGATTATATGTATGTATGTATGTAAAACTACGAAACTGATTTATGTGAACGTGATGCGTAGACGTTGCAAATTCAAAGACAAAGTTATTATTGCACATTTAAAGAATAGAGAACTATAAGATATGTTTTCAAATATGGAATCCTATTGATAGGAGGGAGAAGACATATTTTACGACACCTGATCCACAATCATGAGCCTTTTCCAACATGCTCGCCGTTTCAAGCACTTTTGAAACGGCAATTTCGAAGTGTTCAATCGATTTGTTCTAGATAGTTGAAACTTCCACTGCCCAGAAGACAGCTAAGTATAAAACATTATATTATATTATTATCTACTTAACTTCCCCACAAGGGTGCCTGAAGGGATAGGCAGGTGTGTATAGGTAGTATGTATATGGTAACTTTAGTTTTAATTAAGTATATGACGTTCAAGAAGTGTTCCCTGTGTCCCATACGTTGAATAAAATATTTTGATTTGGATTTTTTATTTTGAGTACCCATCTATCATTCTTCCTCCATTTAAAGTATCCATCTACTATCGTTTTCTTTTTTTAATTTCTGCGAAACAAATTATTTTATGCGACCTATATTCACGTGGATTCCTCGAGAAAAGTGAAAGAGATATCCTTGGTTGTAAAATGTCTAAAATATATGAGTTGCCTTTTACATCTTGTCCCACAGTCCAAGTCCACGGGACCGGACTCCAGATTCGGCCGCTGAGTCCCGCATCAAAACACAATTGTGTTCCCCTCGTTACGGATTAAGGGACCCTCCTTCATCAGATCTATTGATTGCTTTGTGCCAACTGAATTCCTTATTGCTTATGATCTTTTCATTATTCCGTGATGGATACGAACTTTGGGGAATTATCTTCATTCACAACTAGCTTCTGTCCGCAACAATCGCGTGGAAAATAGCACTAATAGCTGGACCTATTCTCAGTGCAGGCTGTCTGTGGAACCTGAATCGGCTCGCCAAGCATCCATTATTGCGGCGGTAACTACTTACTTAACGTCAGGCGGGCGGCATTTTTATTTAAAAACTAGCTGTGCCCACGTGGAATTTAAGGAAAAAGTTTTTGTTTAGTTTCTTAAATAAAAGTAACCTAAATACTCCTTTTGACATCAGCTATCTGGCAGCCGTTTCAGAGATTATCCGGAACAAACAGACAGACAGACCGACACACAGACTGACAAAATTAAAAAATATATATTTTGGTTTATTAATCGTGTATACATCCATATGCATTTGGTAAAAGTAGTTATTTTAATATTATCAACAGACACTACAATTTTATTTATTTGTATAGATAATTAAATACACTCTCTTAAAACATATTTAAAGTTGTGGTGGACGGTAGGTTCGAGTAGTCGGCGCTCCGCAATGCAACGAATGCACATTTTAATTCCGACATTCATTAGCCAAGACTCCTAGCATCAGATCTGGAGCCTGGCACTCAAACAGGGACCAAATACTAAAAGTTATTAGTGTAAGCAGCCTCCAGAATCAAACCGTAATACATACCGCTTTACTTATATTTTTACCGGAATTATAAACAATCTCAACAGACTACACAATAATTTCCAACATCTTACTTAGCTTAATTCGGTGACAACACCCAACGATCAAGACGTGCTGCGTCTTGATCGTTGGGTTTGCTGGATTGGATTTGTTGGATTGCTGGACAATCCCGCCTTTTAATTGTCATTTTTTTTGTTTCACGTCATTAAAGTGGCCAGTACAGTTGCATTTTTTTTAATAATATTTTTTTAAATCTTAACATCAGATAGCAGTACTTAATTCCAGTTAAGTCACCAAACACATTGTGTCACCGGAGCTCTTGCCAAATGTACAAAAACTTTGAACAAAGAGTTATAATCTGAAATAC
>JACCPG010001186.1:0-44685 GCA_016069955.1 Drepana arcuata | reverse complement strand
TCAACTGCTGTTTGCCAGGATTTGCTGCCATACAATAAAGTAATACCACATTGTAGAACTCGGGCATTCTTGCTGAGACTTTTACTGCCCATCAACGCTGACATGGCCCCATTCACCTTATTACCGGCAGTTATCCTGCTTTCAATATCTTTTTCATACTTTTCATCTCATGTGAACATGCTTCCTAGATATACAAATTCACTCGGTCACTTATTCATCTCTTTCGAATGCCAGAGCCTTAGTCTTGCCAGCGTTTCGGCGCAGCCCCTTCTTTCTTCCACATTCTTCTATCATTACCGTAACTAGTGACTACAGTTCGCCCTCTGATGAAGCCAGTAAAACCGTATCATACAATCATCGGCGTATAGTAGGCAGTTGACCACTAATTTTCCCAATTTCACTCCACATCTGTTCTTTCTTAATGCTCTCAAACAGTTATCCAGATATATAATGAACAGCCAGGCAGACATGATACACCCTTGCTTGACCCCCGACTTCACATCAAACCAGGGTGACATCTCACCGTTAACCCTAACGCACGCCTTGCTATCACTATAGAGTGATTTCACGGCATGCAGTAGGGAACTGCTCACTCCATATTCAGGTAACACGTCCCAGATTTCCTTTCGTACGACTCTATCAAATGCCTTCTCTAAGTCGACGAAAGTGCAGAACCAAAAACTTTTGGTTATTATCCAAAAAGTTTTCCGCGATTCCGCGAAGCGAGAAGGTTTGATCCATATATCCTCTTCTTGGTCTAAATCCACCTTGGGATTCCCAGAGAAACCTTTCGGATCGCTCTTGCATTCTGATCGTCAGGATCTTTACTAGGGGTCTCTACACTTTACTAGCTAAGTTGACGACAACACAAGGACGCTCATGAGCATACTGATTTTAATTTGTAAACAAACATTGCTACTTACGCAGACGTACACACACAACACAGAAACGTTTTCTCAATCAAACATTAGCTGCCAAACAAAGGTATATTTTTACGAGAATAAAATGACAACATCCAGAGCACTATTATTACAGACTCGTTTGCACGGGAATATTGTGGCTATCGATATTACCATTTTGATAATAGTTGAAAATTTTTACTATTGTTATCTGGCAATTTTATTCGCGAAACTTTGTAAGTAATAAAAAACTTCGAATACTATTGCATTATTTTATAACTTTATGAATAATGACAATTAAAATATGAAAAAAATTGTGAAGGTGTATTATGCTCTATTAGACTCGAATATGGTATAACATTAAAAACAAGACAATAGCGATTGTCATTTTGTTCTCCGGGGGCGGCGATATGATAAATAAAATTAAAAATTAGTTTGATTCTATGATGGTGACATGTATAACTAAATATAATAGCTCAGTTGGCAAAATATGATACAACGTATATTTGTATCATGATGTATTCTGAGCCACTCTGGTGTATAAATAGTTACCTGACATATTCCTTGCCTTCTCAGACTTTTGGTATCGGTGTTATGATCTGCATCACTGGTGTTTCTGCCACTTTTTTTTTTGGTTATATTAAACCATATACCATTCTTAATTTGGGTTGAATTAAGTTCGTCATAATGCTGAAGATTCAAATTTGATTAATTTAAATAAATAAATATATGTCTAGGTAACCCTTGTGTGAACGCAAGGGTCACCAACAAGCCGGGTAGAGGTGGATATGAAGTACCCTCATACCCACTTTCCGCCAGAGATATTTATTTTAGGTCCCAACGTGACAGATGGCGTGTCCATCGCCGTAACTCTAGCACAACTATACATACGCCTTTGAATTTCTCCTCAAACGCAAGGCATGTGCAATAACGACGCCTCTAGCGGACAGAGCTCCTGAGTGCGAAGCTTGAGGTCTCGGGTTCGATTCCCACTGAGGGTAGATGTTACGAGTATTTGTACCTTAGTTTTGGACGGAACAAACTACGAATGCTTAAGCTCGAACAATAATAATTCTAGTATGTGTAATCAAATAAAATAAAATAAAATAAATACCTGGGACAGTTCCACACAAATTGACCTAGTCCCAAAGTAAGCAAAGCTTGTGTTATGGTAACTAGACAACGATATATTTACTTATATAGATAGATCTATACATAAATGCATGGGACATCCAAGACTAAGGTACAAATATTCGTGTTCATCACACAAATATCTGCCCTCAGCGGGGTTCGAACCCGCGACCTCAAGTTTCGCAGTCAGGAGCTCTAAACACTAGACCAGACGGTCGTCGCGGAATTCATCGCGGGTGAGACTGTGGGACGCAGTTAGGACTTATAAACGATAGAGAAATTGTATACCTATGTATATCAGGTCTTTGAAAATGAAAACAGGTACAATAACATCATCTACGATATATATTTAGGTGTCAAAGTGACAGTAACGAACCTATCGCCGCCTGAAGAAGAAAAAGTAATTTCTTTTCACTCACTATTGTTTCCCTGTATTCATCAAGATCCAGTTTCTCTTCGCTTCGGTCCCCTGTGCTAACGGTATCTTCCACTGATTCTACAGGTTTCTTTGTTGTATTGCCACAGCAATCAATGCGGGCAGGTTTCTCTATAATGAAGCCGTCTTCATTTATATTTCCCTTATCAAGCGTGCAAATCATGTGTTTTTCTATAGTTATGGCTACGGGTGTACCCTTATAAGCTTCTATACACTTTTCTTTGCTGTAGATTTTTGTGGGTGCATATAACAGCTCTGGTTCATTGAAGTTTCTTGAGTCACCATCCTAAGGATATCGATCATAATAAATTCGCTTGTACTTAACTTTTGTAAGGATCTTGCTCATGACAAATTCGTTGAGCCACAATTGTTAGGATCTTGCTCATGACAAATTCGTTGAGCCACAATTGTTAGGATCTTGCTCATGACAAATTCGTTGCGCCACAATTGTTAGGATCTTGCTCATGACAAATTCGTTGAGCCACAATTGTTAGGATCTTGCTCATGACAAATTCGTTGAGCCACAATTGTTAGGATCTTGCTCATGACAAATTCGTTGAGCCACAATTGTTAGGATCTTGCTCATGACAAATTCGTTGCGCCACAATTGTTAGGATCTTGCTCATGACAAATTCGTTGAGCCACAATTGTTAGGATCTTGCTCATGACAAATTCGTTGAGCCACAATTGTTAGGATCTTGCTCATGACAAATTCGTTGAGCCACAATTGTTAGGATCTTGCTCATGACAAATTCGTTGAGCCACAATTGCTAGGATCTTGGTCATGACAAATTTGTTGAGCCACAATTGTGAGGATCTTGCTCATGGCAAATTCTTTAAGTCATCTTTGGAAGGATATTGCTAATAATACATTTTGCATACATGAGCCGCCTTCATAAAATATTGCTGATCATAACTACTTTTGTTCAGATATCTTCCTAAGGTTTATTGCTCATAATGACATTGTTAAGCCACCTTTGGATATACCCTTAATATTGTTCATAATAAATTACACCTTTCCATACACGATCTTTTCGCCGGAGATATATTTTAAGTGCCAACGGGACAGATGGCGAGTCCTACTACATATAAGTACATTTCCTAGTAAGTTTCTTCTAGATGTATTCCTTCACCGTAAATATCGAGATGTGACTAATCATTGTACAGAATAAACTCATTGGTGCAATCGGTAGTCGGATTAGCGAACTTTGTGTGATAAACTTTACAAAAAATTATAATAATCTGACCTCTCGCATCTTCAGTTTCGAGCCCCAACCAATAACGTAAGCGTCTTTATTAGTCTCTTCGTACTTTGGGTCGTAGTTGATGTAAATTTTATTCGGGATCCAAGAACAGTACTTTTCATATAGTCCTGAACTATCTGCGAAATCGAATGGAGACTCCACCTGGGCGACACCAATGTCTATCGATGACCATTTGTCGACTTTATCGTAATCTAGAACGTACTCTGTGAAATAGAACAAAAATATTGTGTGTTTTCATGCATTTTCACGCCTTTTCAGAGTCCTTTCAGGTAGCCAGAGGGCTAACAAAACACCATTTCTTCGCCTGAAATATAATTAGGTGCTAATATGACAGATGGTATGTCACATAAGCACCTAAGTATCTTGAGAGTACTAGAGTCTATCACCATTAACCAACCACTATGAATACGTTATTGACTTTCTTCCCAAATGCATTCTGATTCCCTCCAATGTAAAAAAGGAATCGATGTTAAAAGAAAACCGGGGTTGTTGAGAGGTTCTTTCTTGGAAACGGTGATAACGGTGGTAACAGTAAAATTGTTTATTTATAATATTAATAAGAGACGTTCACGTTCATTAAGTGTTACCTGTGTCCCTTTCTTTGAATATTTTTTTTTTGAGATTAGTTGGATTTTATCTCGCAGTATATTTACAACCATTAAGAGAACAAGTACAACCTTAAATAGCCAGCTTAGCTTAACATTTCCTGTAACGTCATAAGCACGAAGACATATAGCTACTTACCCTGGCAATTTTGATTTCCCGAAAACATACTCCCCTTGGTACCTAAAATATATCTTTGGCGGAAAGAGGGTATGTTGGTGTTCCCGCCAGTTAGCGGGACGGAACGCGGCGCGCGCGCTTGCCTGCTCGCCGGTGGCAAAATGTGACGGTATGTGACAGTGACATTTCGAACCGTAAAACAGTGCGTGGCCGATCTCCCGCGTGTGCGCGTCTAACTCTCGCTTGATAGATCCCAGCACGATAGCGTGCTCATCTCTGCTCATATTTCGGTTCGATACCTAGAAATGATCGATCTCGGCCCGAAACATAGTACTTTACTTTACTTTAAGTGTGACTTTGTGTGCATCTCAAATAAGTGAAGGAAGAAAGAGTGTCCCGTGCCACGTGTCGAGTACATCACCTTCCATCAAACCAGGTCAGTTCACCTACCCTCATCAGTCCATCCGTTTCCTTAGCACCTCCGCTCATACCTCTTACTCCACCCATCAGCTCATCGAGCGACGAGGCCCACACGGCCTCGTCAGTGGGTATTACCTATACACCTCTGCCCTTGTGGGAAGGTGTGAGGATATATTATCTTCTTAATATATATATATTTTACGTGTCACGTTGTTAGTCCGCGATGGGCTCCTAACTACTTAACCGATCACAATTAAATTTGCACACCGTGTGCAGTTTGATCCAACTTAAAAGATAGGAAAGCTTATTGGACCCGATAGGTGGCGTTGCAATCGTGTTTCAGGAAGGTTTAGCTAGTTATTATATATATACTCACCTTTTGGTACACAAGTAAAGATTATTTTCTTCTTCGTATTTTGGATGCATTCGTCCTTTTCAATATCTTCAACGTATTTGTTATACCCAGCGATAGCATACATGTATGTTACGTCCTCTATACACGCCGCTGATGTGACTATGAACTCAGGAGTCACTATCGCGCCCCCACATAGCCAGGTGTCGTATGCTTGGAGGGACTGAGGAGCTTTGACTAGGTAAACCTTCATGTACAACAAATAAGGATATTCTCAATTTGAAATCGGCGATTGGCTCTCTCTGTCTAGCCCGTGACAAACTCGACGTGGCGTCTCTGAATTTATCGGAAAAGCCGTGGTGGCCGGTTAAGTCCGAATCCCGACTGTGTCAAAATATTTTCTTCGTTCGTCACACCACGAGCTTTAGAAAAGTTATACACGGACGGACGGACACGGGCCTGGCACAGTCCTCAATGGATATCAGTTGCTGATTACTTAGATACATGCGTAATATACTTATATTTATGTAGGTATACTTGGACATACATAACATCCAAACTTAATAATTGGTGAGTATAACTATAACTAACATAACTGAATATAACTATCGCTTGCCATGGTGGCCGAGTGCCTACGACACAAACCGAACCACAAAACACCGACTGGGGCAGGACCTCCACCTTATAGAAGTCCGTAGCCAAATAACACATGTTGTGTGTTGTGTTCCTACGTGGTGAATAAGGTTTCCAGTAATGAGCTCCTTGGGGAGGGGGAGGATTGTTACATTATTTGGGAAGCAGTGCTATGCTGCATGATGCATTATGCTGCCAACACACTATAACTCTCCGAACACAGAGTAGCAACGCGCAAGCGATACTTCGGTATCGTGAGCGTAAATAGGCTACGGTAACCGTTTCCCATCAGGTGGGCCGTATGCTTGTTTGCAACTCTTGTTGTATAAAAAAAAAAAACGAGCTGATTAAGTTGTCTCAGGGCGGACAAGTTGTCACTAGTGGGCGGGGACGGTTTTAATGGACCAGTGTATCTGGCGATATTGCTACGATAAATATATATTTCTCAGGGTTCCTGAAGGGATACGTAACAATACTCTCTTTAACCGGGAGATATCTTTTATTTAGGTGCTAACATTGCTAACACTAGCATTTGACAGAAACACTTTGAAATCGTAGTGGGAGGCCTCTTCCCAGCAGTGGGATGTACCAGGCTAACATCATCATCATCATCATAATTATCAGGTGCTAACATGACAGATGGCGAGACGGTAACCTGTTCTCAAGGACCACTACGTATATAAAATACGTATTCTTTAGTTACGTCATTAGTGGCAACGCGCAAGGGATACTTCGGTATTGTATGTGTGAATAGGCTGCGGTAACCGTTTTCCATCGGGTGGGCCGTATGCTTGTTTGCCCCTCTTGTTGTATAAAAAAAAAATATGTATGAAACTGTTATTATGAGGGTATTCAAATAATTCTTACCATATACCTTTTATCAGACGTTACCTTCGTACCTCGCAATATTCGACGTTCACTTATGCCCACTGTGACAGAAGTTGAATATTAGCTCAAAGAGAGGTAGGGCATAACGGGTTCCCGTTCGAATTTGGAGCTGCTCGACTGGGGCAGGACCTCCACCTTGTAGAAGTCCGTAGCCAAATAACGCATTTTTTTGTGTTGTAATCCTACTTTTTTATTTGTATTGTGAAAGTTGGGTATGGCAGAAGAAACTTGAAAGCCGAATAAATGCAGTTGAGACGAGAGCGTTAAGAAATATGATAAGCAAACGTTGTGGTCAGAAAGAAGATGTAGTGACAAAAATTGAGAAAGGTATGCTGAGATGGCTTGGCCATGTCGAAAGAATGAATGAAGAACGATTGACGAAACAAGTGTATAAGGCGAGTGTAAATGAAAGTGTCGGAAGGGCTAGGGACTAGGCGGACGTTTCAAGACCAAATCAGGGATGTCTTGAAAAAAAGCGAAAAAAGTATGTAAGGATCGAAGCAAGTGGAAAGAAGTGGTCTCTGCCTACCCCTACGGGAAAGAGGCGTGATTATATGTATGTAATGTGTTCCTACGCGATGATTAAGCCCGAGCTAAATTTAAGGCCTGTGTATTAGATATGATATAATCTAGAGCGATAGCAACCACCCAGCTCACCTTTCACCACCGACGGGGAATTCATCCTCTGAATTTGGAGCCAAACAGAAAGCCGTTTAAATTTCCTATGCCAAACGTTCTGGCTATAATATCAATTGATTCCCTGCTGAGGTTCTTCCAGAGAATACAGCATGGAGTTGTTCAAGGAGGGTGATGATGATGATGGATGATGATGGAGGATGTGAAAAATTTCCGGCAGGGTCGGCAACGCGCGAGTGATACATAGCGTTACAGGCGTTCAAGCAGCATTACTGCTGCGTTTACCGTGGATATAGCTATTCTTCTTTATTACTTCATGCCTATACTCACCTTTAAAAGCCACAAAAAGTAGTAACAACCCACGAGTGTATATCGGAAGTTTATTCGACATGCCTGCAATAAAAACTACAAGAAAATAAGTGAAGTTATTCTATAGAAATTGAATTTCAAATAGCGTGGCAAAAACGCAAAGTGATTAGTTGAGGAGCCGCGGTTGTCGATTGGTCTATGTAAGTAGTAATAAAAAGTTACGTCTGTAGATTCCAACCGTCTGTGAAAGCGAGTTTCTCTTAGCTTATCCTCACTAGGGTCACCGAAGGGGTAGTCTTTAAGTGCCAACGTGACAGGTGGCGAGTCCATGGCCGTTACTCAAGCTCGACTGTACATACTTTTGAATTTCTTCTCAAACGTATCCGTGTTACCTCTCGATGTATTCCTTCACTGTATGTTTCCTTCGCTGTGTGATTAATTACTGTCAACTCATTGGTACAGTCGGGATTCGAACTTGCAGTGTTTGTGTTGCAGGGAACTCGAACCACTGTACCACGACGGCTATTCAATATTCATACACCTCTAAAACGAGTATAATTAATTTAAGCCCAAGCTAATTAACCAAATCCCTGTAGGGTGGGCCAGGGATTACTCTCGGATAAATGTCTGTTGAACATAAAACACTCTCCATTAATTGATTCCATTGCCCCTCTGGATGAAGAGCGATTTAAATCTTCGATTTCTTAATTAAACCATAAATCAAGTTGTCTTGCCATAAATAAAAAGGCGGAGGGGACGATACGTCAAAGCTAAATCACTCCGATGTATAGCAATGTTTATATTGATTTTGCATTTAGATAATTCTACTCTACGGTATTATTACCGTAGCGTAGCCGTGGTGGGTCATCAGTCAACATTCTGCATTCAGCAGTCATCATTGGAGGAACGAGGAAGAACTCTACATACGTTATTATCATGCCAAAGAAATAGCTCATGGAACTGATAATATCTTAGCAACGTCTAGTATTCATGAGTTGGTACGTTTATGTACTCACTCGAGATTTTTACAAATATTCCAGAACTATTGTAAACTGAATTATACTACAACGGCTGAATGGAACTGGATGAAATTGGACTCAGAGATAGATTATTAGCTGGAAAACACATTGGATATGGGTATTATTTATTCCAGAGACCTATTAATGAAATCAATGAGAATTCAATAAATTCAATTGACAATTAATGAAATTGCGAATCAGCAACATTATATAATTCACACCTCATAGAATGACATACATATACGGATCTAATTAATTAGGTACAAATTTATGTACTAATTAATTAAGTACATATCTCACCAGTTCTCTCAAGACTTACAGATATCTCTCCACTTCATTCACTTACTACATATATTCATCAGTCTCTTCATATATGCTCGTCGGTTTTGAGTACCTACTCTTAGCGTTCCCATCCTTGAGTCATTAATTAATTTGATACTAGTTGTGCCCGCGACTTCGTCGGCGTGGACGGCTTTTTTTATCTTTCATAATTTTTTTTCTTTCAATAAAAAGTATCCTATGTTACTTCTAATACCTCCAAGAATATGTGTACAAAGTTTTATGTTGATCGGCTAAGTAGTTTTTACGTGAATGCGTAACAAACAAACTTACATTCACATTTATAATATTATTAAGGATATATGCAGGGAACGTGTCAAAAATAGGTACGTAACTAATTATGAAAAGGGGCAAGTCTGTCGCGAATATTCATGGACAGCACCCACTTTTATAAGTCGGCTAAAAATAAACACAATAATTACGGGTACATGCAAACAAAGGCCAGCTATAAACGAATTGAATTATACCTCGTATCTCAGCGAAGCATCTTTAATTTTCAATCTTTAGTTACCAAACTTGACCAAAACTCAATTGTATTGTATTTGCTTGACAATATTCCAAAATGGTTTCGCTTTATTCCCAAGAAACGTTAATTTTAATCATCGCCTTTCACAACCCGCTAAAGGGAATGCTTGCTCAAGTTGAATTTAACACTTCATTGACAGTTACCAAGTTTGCAATCAATATTGATAAGTTATCAGTGGACCAAGTGGTTGTTTTAAATGAATCCAGTTTGCGCTGGATCTGACAGTGTAAGTGTTCAAAGGAAAATCAATTTAAATATATTTTCATAAAAAACGGAAACTCTATTTTGCGATTTTCCTTCACAAAAAGAAATCGGAGCAACTGTATTATGAATTTGACGTACTTTACCCATTCCCTAAGGCGAGTCCGTCCTCCTTAGATACCTACCTATGTCTAAAATTTTTTTGTACGTGTGTTTGTCGTCGGGCTGTGTTAGCTCCTGGATGGTTTGAAGATTCATTAGAACCCGCTAGATGTCGATTTTGTTTCAGCAGCTACTATTCCTTATTTTTTCACCCAAGCAAAGCGGGGCGGGAGTTCTCCCGCGTAGTATTACGTAAGAGATTGACGACCAAGTTATAATATCAAAATAATCCATACCGACCATTTTTGTATGTTCTGTGTATATTATCAATCGGACGCTTAAGGTTGGGAACATAAAGAGTACTCGAAACCGACGAGCATGTATGAAAAGACTGATTAATGTGGACGAAGCGAAAGAGGTATGTAAGTCTAGAGAGAACTGGCGCTCTATACTCTCTGACTATCCTGTTAGGGACTCGACGTGATGATATATATGTACTGTTAAGCTATAAGATAGAGTGTGAAACCGCGATACCATCAAAAGATGTCCTGTGGACTCGTTATAGCCCCTCGGGTAAAAGGTGCAATTAGCGCTACGCGTAAAGTATATTACAAGATGTAGGCCCATTACACATAGTACATAAGTGTGTGCTAAGTAACTATTACATTAGCTACATTTTCCAGCTACCTTGAGAAGTTCTATAATTGAATGAAATATCACCCCAGGATTTATAAGACACATTTATAATTTCCCTTCGTTGGTAACCAAAAACTTTGTTGGTTGAAAAGTGGGCGGCATTACACCCCTGCCTACCCGTATTGCAAGTCCTGAAAACATATAAAGCTCGCGATTGGATTTTTTTTACTTAAATTCAGAAAAGTAATTGTTGCAGTCGGTGTAACCTCGGACCTGGATATATTCGGGAAGAATTTTAAAAACCTACGTATACTTGAGACACGGCAATGGACTGTCATGCTGCTGTCATGCTGCGCAATCTGTCACGTTGGCATTTAAAATATATCTCCGGCGAAAATTGGCTATTGTTATTATACATGTCTGCTTAACCTTTCGAGAATATTTAATAAATTTCGATTTAAATACTGTCCTATATGAAATAACTAGTTGTACGAGTATATATATATTTTTAAGTTTTCAGTTAATATCTAATATGTTCTACTTTTTTAATAAGCAGTTGATGTTAAAAAATGAGAAATTAAAAAAAAAATTTAAGATGAGAAGTGCAGACACGCTGTCAAAAGTCACTTTAGTAAAATCTATTTTTAACTCGCTCTGAGCCGCACGTTGTTCACAAAATTCCATCGGTTTACTGTGGATATACCTTTTAATCGTTTTTCCCAGCACTCGACAAAAGCCTGTAACATTTTAAAGGATTTTACTCACTTTTATGTTGTACCTACTATCACACGGAGGAGCTGCTATGTTGATCTATTAGCTACAAATAAATTCCATTATTATAATGTCCACTTATTATTTTCTTTGCAATTTTATCTATTTTATTTTTTTCAGGTATTACAGACTAGCGTTTTAACACACGCACACACGTGTGGACGAAGCGAAAGAGGTATGTATGTCTAGACTGTATAGAACTGGCGCTCTATACTCTCTGCCTATTCTCAAGTGTGATTCAACAATTTTTTCCTGGAAAAAAGCATATCTTATGTTTCAATCCAACTTATAACCTATCTCTGTGCCAAATTTCTTTCAATTCCGTGGTTTTTACGTGAAAGAAGAACAAATATATATATAACGAACATTCACAGTCATAATATTAGTAGTGGATGCCAACGAGTCTAGTAATATCTCGCCGTCACATACTTCTATGAGTTTCTACTTACATGTATGCAATGTATGCAAGCTTGCAGTGTGATTAATCACTTTTTTATTGGTGGCAATCAAGCATGCGGTCCTCCTGATGGTAAGAGGTTACCGCCGCCGGACGCTTGCGACACCAGGGGTAACGCTCGCGCTCTGCCGACTTTGCACAATATTTTCACACCCCTTATACTGTATTTTTAGTTCAGGAAAACTAATACATTCGAGATTCAAACCTGACATATTAACTTCGCTGATAACTAACTACTCGAACCAGTTGGCCACCATGGCATGCATATAACATTATAAATAGATACTTATTATTTCTGTATCCTATAAGATGCATCCTATATATACTTTTTTATTTTTTTTTACTTATATACTATTTCTTTTTACACAACTAGTGTGACAGACAAGCATACGGCCCACCTGATGGGAAACGGTTACCGTAGCCTATTTACTACCGATACCGAAGATTAGAATACAATAGTATACGTGGCGAAATATCATTTGCGCGTTGCCACTCTGTGTTCGGAGAGTTATAGTGTGTTGGCAGCATAATGGGTTTAATCCCTCTGCTTCCAACACAATGTAACAATTTGTATCAGTTTTCCGTTTGTGTCTTGCGCTTGATTGGCTTCTTACAAAATTTTGAAACCATGGGAAGAATTACAAAATATACTTTTATAGGTAATTTGAGAAGCTTTGTTCAAGTTAAAGGAGGATGGGAGTTTTAATTTGCCATAAAAACAAGAATTTTCTTTATTTGAAATAAAATACAATGTACCAAGTTTCGTTTATGTACTTTTGACTTAAAATATCTCGAAATAGCACTTAAAATATCTCCTACATGACTACATATATTTAGACACATATGTAAAATCGAGCTGAGTCCGTAACGGGATAGGCAGAGGGTGGTAGAGCGCCAGTTTTCTCTAGACTTACATAATTTATTTCGCTTCATCCACATTAATCAGTCTGTTTATACATGTTCGCCGGTTTCGAGGACACCTGACGCTCATTGAGTAGCTAAATTAGAAATAAATCGTTTTGTACAGATGTAAAAGTAACGTCTAACTTTATCTCCTCGTCTTCACACAAAGGTAAGGAGAGTAACAGCACTACTATTTCGCAGAAGAAATATTTAAGTACCAAAGTGACAGGCGAGTCGCTATTTGTCACTTTGACGTCTGCTAATGACAGCTTAAGTCAAATGACTACCATACTTGGAGGTTGTAAAATTGTTTTAACAATTTCGAATGCTTCTTTTAACTGCCTTCATCAAATATTTATTAACTATTAAATGCAAATGGTGACTTAACAAGGCTTAAATAAATACAACTATTGACAAATTCTGTAACGCTTATCGAGATTAAGCTGAATTGGTTTGATTATCAAAAGCCTGTTCAATAAGAGATTACAATCCATTCGATTAATTATTCGAAATAATTTTACATCGAAAACTCCTAAGAGTTACGAGTTACGAGTTTTCAACTTAGTACTTGCGTCGCTAACGAGTTTGTGAGAATATGACTGTTTGCTAGGTATTTAAGCACGCACCAACGGGTGTGTAGATTTTGATGACATTTATAACGGAGGTAACTACACAAATAAAAACCGTGGTGGCCGAGTGGTTCGAGCAGTTGCTTGCGACACATAGATCGCAAGTTCGAAGCCCGGTTGTACCAATGCGTTTTTCTGAACTTAAGTACAGTGATTAGTCACACCACGAGCTTTACGGTGAAGGAAAACATCTAGAGGAAACCTGTATACGTCTGAGAAGAAATTCAAAGGCGTATGTATTGTCGTGCTTGAGTAACGGCGATGGACTCGCCATCTGTCACGTTGGCACCTAATATACCTCTGGCGGAAAGTGGGTGTGTGGGTATTACCTATGCACCTCTACCTATCCCTTATGGGAAGGCGTGAGGATATATAGATATTTTACATATACATATACATTTGTTATTCGGTAAAGATGTAGTAGCTAGCTAATGGTAAAATCATTTTTAAAATCGGTCGAATAGTTCTTGAGTTAAATCGTAACAAAGAAGTGAAGAAATCCTTCCTCTTTATAATAATTAGTTTAGATACACAAACACACACTTAATTATATATATTATTAGGGTAGATGGAAGTTAATAATAATATCATGGCATCAAAGCTACCGCAAAGTCAGTTTCGCCATCTTAGCACTCCGTTCTTAATTCAAATAAGTACTGGCTTTCTAATTAAGTGAGTTGACAACAAATAAAACGAGTTTGGGGAAAAGTATAAAGTTAGGACAAGGGTCTGAAACAACCCCCAAGTTAAGTTCACAACACACAGATTGTACCCGGTTACTCGTAACTAATGGACTAGGAAAATCTTGATGAGTGCTACGCTTGCCTCTTATTACTTAAGACTATTACATATTGCTGAGACTTGCGTAGAGAGAGTAGAGCGCCAGTTCTCACTCCAATAATTACATATCTTTTCCATTTCATTCACATCCATCAGTCTCTTCATACATGCTCACCGGAATAGAGTAGTCTAGATATTCCCACTTTAAAAGTAATATCGCTTATAAAATCGCTTTGTAATCGTTAATAAATTGGAGGCGTAGAGATTATTGGAGCTAGAACAAAACCGAGTTCTACGCGGGTGAAAACATGGGGTACATATAGTTAAATATTAAACTACCATGACGAAAGAGTGTAAGATACTTAAATAAATGAACACTATTGGGCAATTCGACATGAATTGACGTAGCCCCATATTAAACAGAGCTTGTGTTATGGTAACTAGACAACGATATATTTACTTATATAGATAGATATCTTACTTCTTACTAATATTATAAACATACATTATAAACAGCCGTGGTGGCCGAGTGGTTCGGGCAGTTGCCTGCGACGCAAAGGTCGCAAGTTCGAATCCCGACTGTATCAATGAGTTTTTCTGAACTTAAGTACAGTGATTAGTCACACCACGAGCTTTACGGTGAAGGAAACATCGAGAGGAAACCTGCATACGTCTGAGAAGAAATTCAAAGGCAAAAGTATGTATAGTCGTGCTGGAGTAACGGCGATGGACTCGCCATCTGTCACGTTGGCACCTAATATACCTCTGGCGGAAAGTGGGTGTGTGGGTTTTACCTATACACCTCTGCCTACCCCTTCGGCGACCCTTATGGGAAGGCGTGAGGATATACATATATATATATATATATATATATATATATATATATATATAATATATATGAGCCGTGGTGGCCGAGTGGTTCGAGCAGTTGCCTGCGACGCAAAGGTCGCAAGTTCGAATCCCGACTGTACCAATGAGTTTTTCTGAACTTAAGTACAGTGATTAGTCACACCACGAGCTTTACGGTGAAGGAAAACATCGAGAGGAAACCTGCATACGTCTGAGAAGAAATTCAAGGCGTATGTATAGTCGTGCTTGAGTAACGGCGATGGACTCGCCATCTGTCACGTTGGCACCTAATATACCTCTGGCGGAAAGTGGGTGTATGGGTATTACCTATACACCTCTGCCTACCCCTTCGGGGACCCTTGTGGGAAGGCGTGAGGATATATTATTATTATTATTATATATAATATTATAAATGTGAAAGTTTGTAAGTTTGGATGTTTGCGGTTCTTTCGCGGCCAAACGGCTGAACTGACTTGGATGAAAGTTGAAATCGTGATGGCCGTGATGGATATGGTGACCTAGGAATAGGACATAGGCTACTTTTTTATCTCGAAAATTCAAAGTTCTAATATTATAAAGTATGATGCTCTTTCACGGCATAGCGGCTGAACCGATTCTAGCAGGAAAATACATAAGCTACTTTTTCGAGCTCCACGCGGGCGAAACCGCGAGCTTAAGCTAGTATATACATAAATACATAGGACATTTAAGACTAAGGTAACTCGTGTTCATTACACAAATATCTACCCTCAGCGGGAATAGAAACCGCGACCTCAAGATTCGCAGTCATGAGCTGTAACCACTAGACCAGACAGCCGTAAGAACGTTTGACAGTTTCGTCTCATGACAAACTGGTAGGTCTAAATCATCGGTTTTAACAGTGGCTCCTTTATCTAACTTACAGTGGTTTTCAAACACCGCTATATGAACATATCTTGTGTGTGATCAAATTCTGAGCATGAAAACATTGTATTTATTCCACATTTGTTATATCTCGATAGCTATACATTTGCCGTGCGCGCATAAATGGACGCGTGACAGTCGACGCTAGGGATGGAGCGTGTGCCACTAACGTTTGTATCGATAAGAAAGTGGGTATTATTCTTGCATCACCACAGTGTTGGAGTTAACGCATTGGTAACTAACTTTTCAGAGACATACGTGGTAGATTAAAAAGAAACCAAAGTGACAGGTATCATAATGAAAGGAGCGAAAGATACTTTTCGCAAACAATAACGCTTTTGAGTGTAAAGCTGATATTCATTTTATTCCTTATAAAATTTATATTATTTGCTTGCAACCTAAAAACATACATATCATCACACCGAGTCCCTAACAGGGCAGACAGAGAGCATAGAGCGCCATTTCTCTCTAGACTTACATACCTCTTTCGCTTCGTCCACATTCATCAGTCTAAATGCTCGTCGGTTATGAGTACTCTAGACGTTCCCGTCTTAAGTTTCCGTTCGTTTTCATCTAGGTAGTTGGAACGTGGTATTCCTCTGTCTCGTCACACTTTCGCTTTATGTATCTGTTTCGTCAATCTTTCTTCACTCATCCTTTCTATGTAGTGAAGTCAAACCACAAGCTTTATGGTGAAGGATAACATCGAGAGGAAACCTGCATACTATACGTTTGAAAATAATATATTTTATGGAAATATTATTTCCAAAAAATATCGACACAGCCCCATCACTATCCAATAACGTGTATGCGTAGTCTATTCGCCGAACGGTTATCATACAGATTATTGAGTTTGTATTCAATCTCAACTTTAGAGGATTATATTGTGTCGACGCGATAGCAGTTATATTTTCGCACTGATTTTTATGTATTTTGTCAGAATAACTATTAGTCAGAATCGACGAAGATGCGTAGATAGAAATACGACAAGCAGATCTGTAAGTCTTGCATCCGCCTTACGTTCTTTCCCTTGAGATATATTTAGATGCCAATTTTATAGATGAAGAGTCCAACTCCGATTCTCAAGTACGACTATATATACGTCTTTTCTCACTCGCATGCAGGTTTCTTTCGAGGTTTTCCTTCACCTTAAATCTCGTTGTGAGATGGAACCCTGTATTTAATTTAAGAAAAAGTCGTAAGTACAGATAACCGAGGTAAAATTAATGGATTTTATTTATGTATGAAAGTTCGTTATCTTTGCGATGCAGACAACTACTCTAGAATAATACGACCTTTTCACTAACTAACTATTTTACACAAATACGAGCTACTGGCGATGATCTCATATATATATATTTTATAAATGTATTATAATATAAGCCGTGGTGGCCGAGTGGTTCGAGCAGTTGCCTGCGATGCAAAGGTCGCATGTTCGAATCCCGACTGTACCAATGAGTTTTTCTGAACTTAAGTACTGTGATTAGTCACACCACGAGCTTTACGGTGAAGGAAAACATCGAGAGGAAACCTGCATACGTCTGAGAAGAAATTCAAAGGCGTAACGGCGATGGACTCGCCATCTGTCACGTTGGCACCTAATATACCTCTGGCGGAAAGTGGGTGTGTGGGTATTACCTATACACCTCTACCTACCCCTTCGGGGACCCTTGTGGGAAGGCTTGAGGATATATTATTATATTATTTTAAATATTAAAAAATATTTTCATGTTCTAAATATAAAACATGAACGTAATGGCTATACTTCGAGATGAGTACTAACATTATATAACTAAATATTTCGTATTAACAACCCTTTTACCTTAATTAATGATAATGGATGTAGATAGTTAAGTTGCGGTAATGTTAAAATTATATTATCACAGCAATGTAGGTACTCGCGGTAATGTTGATACCATGAAATCATTAATGGAGTTTCATTCGACACTTAACGGCCAAGATGTGTGCTACAGATAGTGCCATCCACGAAGGCGCCCCACCAATTTGTAGTCGAAGGTGTCGCGGGATGCGGGGGGTATTACCCGAGTCTGTTAATTGTAGTGTGCGTGTGCAACATTAGTGGAAGAATAGGAATAATTGGACGTAGTTAAGCAAAAAGGACTCAATCCACACTTTGGCTAAAATTGAGTTAAGTATGCCATCGTACTCCTGAGGGTCGAATCTATCATGTAGTGAAAACCCTATTTTTAAAATGTACACGGAAACTAGTTTTTCTCACTACCCCGACTCAACCCACAGTATGAAGAGCGTACAAACTGTATTTGCAGAACGAACTCAGTCCGCTTGAATTGTTTCTGAGTAATGACATTTCTATGAGTATGTTCTTAAGGTCGATAAACCAGAATAAACTCAAACAGATTGGATCCTTTCTAAGAATTAGTTTTGATTGGGAATATCATATTATCAAATAACTGAAACGACTCAAACAGGTTAGGTCGTTTCTGTGATACAGGTTTACTGACATAAAATATATTTTTTCTTTATCAGAAACGACTCAGAACACTTGAGATATTTCAGAAAAACAGATTTTGATGACCAGCACTTAAAATGCTGTATGCCAATTCCAACCTAAATAGACTCAAGCAGACTGAGTCGTTTGTAAGAAATAGATGTAATGACTGATACAAATACTTTTATTTGAATTGAAACTACATATTTCATTTTTGTTATATAAGTAGGTATGTGTTAAAAGTAATATTTCATAAATTTTTATTTTAGTTGGAAGGACTCAAACTACCTATCTCCTTTTTGTGAATCAGGCCAAGTATTGTAACGAGTTTGAAAACAATTGCCTGAATTAAAATTATTACGTAACTCTCAAAAAGCGACTACGCGCGCTTTTTGTTTTATTTGGTTAGTGAAACAAAACGAGTAATGCGACGAATTGATCGAATTTTGTTTAGTGCCTTAGGACACGGGATTAACGAAAAGACTGAGTATTCAGATGGTAAGTAATGTGTTTTTATGAGGCTTATTTCCAACCTCAAAACTATTTTGCTTTTTCGTTTAACTTAGACTGGTTCTAACGTTCTGATGTAGCTAACTTAACAGAGAGCGACTTGGAAGAGATTTCTGCAACGAAGACGCCGGCGCCGGTGCTGGCGCCTGCAAAGGACGTAGTTCCATCAGGTGGGCACAATACCATTTTTTTATTTTATACTTAGCTAACTAATATTTTAAGGGTTCCGTACCCAAAGGGTTATTGTTTGCAGAGCTAACTTTGTTTTTCATACACTTTCTATGAAGTACAAACTTAATTTTACTACAGATAATGATTTGTTTAAAAAGTATAGTAAGATGTTGATATGAAACTTTTTTCCAGCTGTAAACTGACGTGACGATCAATCGAAATACTGAGTACCTAGATATAGTTACCTACCTATCTAGGTACTTCCGTCAATATTATTCATAATCTACCTGCGTAAGAATTGTTAGTGACGTATTATTACATATTATACGTTTGTTGCACATTTGAATGAGCTTAATGCACCTTTTTGGTTTGCGGTGTTCATGATAATATTAATTCTTTTTTAATGGTGATTGTAATCCAATTAATAAAGCATGGTCCAGCAGTAAGGGCACAGGGTTCAATGTTTGTGGTATTTTGCTGTACTAAATGCTTTTGTTTTGTTATATTTTATTCCTCAAATCTAATGTCTAATAAAATTGCACCTACTAACCTTTATATGTATGACTAGCCTCCCACCTTTGTTATTTTTAACTGATACCCTATTTACTAATTCTATACTACAGAGTGTGGAGATATTCAAAAGCTGGATTTGTCGAAAAAACAAAGGGGTTCCAATACAATTTTCAGAAGAAGATTTTGAAGTTCTTTGGCCCCATGGAAAAGCCATTGCTCAAGCAAAGCTCGACGATCTCAGATCTATGTTTACTTTAATACCCGAAGACTGTCACGCATTTTATAATAACCTTAAGGGAAAGAGCTGTATCAACGAAGATGTTGATGGATACGGGCCAACTCTTGACTTTGACTTAGAGGATGAAGGAAATTGATATGAGCGGTCATTTTTGTGCTGTTTTTTCATTTTTTTTTGTTTTAATGATGGCCATTTTACTTGATTTTGTTAACTTTATGGTTAAGGTCAATAAATATATAACTTTTTTGTAATAATACTTGTTTATTTTCTTTTTATGACTTATTTTATAGTCGATGGGTAGTTTTGAGTCCATTCTGAGAAAAAAAAAAAATAGCTGTCTTTACAAACCTATGTTTATTTGTAAGGACTCAACCCACATTTCACTTTATATATCAAAAACTATTGCAAAATATATCACTATTTTGATGGAAAAATTAAATATAAACTATCTTCTTAATAATAACAAGCAAAAATTATAAAAAAAAAAGTTTTTGTTAGAGAAATTACAACTGAAACTTCAAACGCCCATAAACTCAAAAGTGACATTTGTGGATTGAGTCCTTTCTACTTAACTACGTCCAATTGTGGGGTGCGTCTTCTCTATCTATATTTTTCCTACTGTTTAAGTGGCATTCTTTCACTCCCGCTATCGGGTTATTTGGCTAGAAAAAGTACTACTTTCCAAGCTTATTTGTATATTTCAATGCTCAACGCCTTGGGAGTCGGTTATTTCGTTAAAATATCAGTCACGTGGGCTGGTTCAAAACTCCTTTAACACAAACGGCATCATACGTCTTAAAAACTTAGTTTCAAATTATAATTGACTTGATACGACCGCGATTTGTCACTCGAAGAGTGAATGAAACTCCTGAATATACCAGACTAGTAATTATGTGAAGCCGTTCAGAGAGGTTTCAGAGACTCGTCAAGTTGGCTGAAAGAATTTCTGGTGAAAAATTGCTGTTGTGACACCTCCTTGGAAATGTTTATGTCAAGTTGGGAAGATAATATTTTTCATTAATATTTTTTTTATAATAAAAGAGTGGCAAACAAGCATACGGCCCACCTGATGGGAAACGGTGACCGTAGCCTATTTACGCTAATAATACCGAAGTATCACTTGTGCGCTGCCATTCTATGTTCGGAGAGTTATACTGTGTTGGCAGCATAATAGGACTAATCCTTCTGCTGCCAACACAATTTAACAATCCTCCCTCCTCCCCAAAGAGCTCTTTACTGAGGCCTCATTTACCGCCTAGGAACACAATACAATAAATTATGTTATATGACGGACTTCTATAAGGTGGAGGTCCTGCCCCAGTCTGGCAGCTCTAAATTCGAACGGAAAGCCCCGTTATGCCCTACTTCTCTTAAATATGACATAGTAGAAAACAAAATGCTAAAAATCTCGTTAAAGCCCATACTAAAGCTCTCTGTGTATCGCGGGTGGGCACGCTCGGAGATTACAAAGGTTCCTTCCGCGCACACTCAGCTCACGGATTCAACGTTGAGATTCTCCCATGGGTGTTCAAGCGTAGTGCTTTTTAAGACGGGTGTCAAGTAATACTTATTCATTTATTTATTTGAGTTACCAACAAGCAATACACAAAACATTCTTATGAGCTACGTTATAATTATTATAGAATTGTGATTCCTCAGTTATAGGAAACCACAACATGCAGGAAAACATTAAAGTACAATTAGATTTGTGCATTTAAATTTAAATTATCCTCACGCCTTCCCACAAGGGTCCCCGAAGGGGTAGGCAGAGCTGTATGGGTAATACCCACACACCCACTTTCCGCCAGAGGTATATTAGGTGCCAACGTGACAGATGGCGAGTCCATCGCCGTTACTCAAGCACGACTATACATACGCCTTTGAATTTCTTCTCAGACGTATGCAGGTTTCCTCTCGATATTTTCCTTCACCGTAAAGCTCGTGGTGTGACTGATCACTGCACTTAAGTTCAGAAAAACTCATTGGTACAGTCGGGATTCGAACTTGCGACATTTGCGTCACAGGCAACTGCTCAAACCACTCGGCCACCACGGCTTTTTAAATTTAAATTAAGCAACGAATTTATTTATTAATTAAGGTAAGTTAAGCTAATATTTACAAAGTTAAGTAAGAAGTGATCTATACAATACACGTAGACACTACACCCAAGTATTTTGAGATGAAGTAATAGTCAAATAGTAAAGAGCAGTGGTGGTCGAGTGGTTCGAGCAGTTGCTTGCGATGCAAAGATCGCAAGTTCGAATCCCGACTGTACCAATGAGTTTTTCTGAACTTAAGTTACCTACAATAGAAATCCTTACTAATATTATAAATGTGAATGTAAGTTTGTTTGTTGTTACGCTTTCACGTAAAAACTACTTAACCGATCATCATAAAACTTTGTACACACATTTTTGGAGGTGTAAGAAATAACATAGGATACTTTTATTGAAAAAAAAAAAAAACTTTTTTTTTCAAAAAAACCGTTTTGCTGAAAACTCCACGCGGACGAAGCCGCGGGCATAAGCTAGTGGTGTATAAAGTCAAGATGACATCATCTGTTGATGGAACAGAATACAATCAAAAGTTTAACATAAGCGGTCTTTGATCAAAGTTTGTCAGACATGGATGATATTAGATGGCTCAATTTCAGGGCTTCAATTCGTGTGAATGGAAAATGTTAAAAAAATCGTTACATATAATTTTCCTTTAGGTACTCTATGTAAAAAGAACTTCACCACATTTATACAAATAAATAAAATTGCAGTGTCTTTTTGTAATGCCGCTTAAAAAGAGGCTATTTTAATATTACAAAAAGACGGATTAATGATCCACGGTATACACGGTAATATAACAATTTTTTTTTTACAATTTGTCTGGCCGTTTATTCCGGCTATTATTTGAAACGGCTGTACCGATTTTGACGGGACTTTCACTGGCAGTTGATGTAATAAGGAGTAACTTAGGATAAGTTAATTTGTGTGGTACTGTCCCAAGGTATTTATTAATTTTATATACATGGTTTAAGACACATGTTAAATTGCATAGGTTAATAACTCTTACAAAAGATCAGGGCCGTGGTGGCATAGTGGTCTGAGTAGTAAAAGCATAGCGAATATCAAAGGTTCAGACTCAAATAGTCTATACCAGTTAGTTTTTTCTGTGGTATACTCACGTAGTTGATAAAATATTGAAAGACCTTCGACGGGAAATTATGAAGTTATAGACGTATAGTATTATATATTTTAGATGCCAACGTGGCGAGTTCGTCACCATCGGTCATCCGTTTCCGTGTTTCCGAGTACCTACTTACTGAAAAGTATTTACTAAATTTGGGATCGAAGTGTATTTGTTTTATTTATATAGAGAATGATCGAGTCAATGACACAAGCAGCACAATTTGCTCCTTATTCGCTTATTCAATTTCCGGCATGCTCCTAGCCTAAGCAAGTAAAGACATGAACACATACGGAAGGCTTAAGCATCGCTTTCGTAAGCACGATACCTGCGAGATGTTTACTTTGGTGGTATCTAAAGTTTCTGGACATAGTACAGAATCACCTCAGTAGATAAGTTACGGTAGAAGTCTGAGTTAAAATATGGTCCCCGAAGTGATAGGCAGAGGTGTATTGGCAGTACCCACACACCCACTTTCCGCCAGGGATATATTTTAGGAGCAAATGTGACTGATGGCGAGTCTATCGCCGTTACTCAAGCACGACTATACATACGCCATTGAAATGCTTCTCAGACGTATGCAGGTTTCTTCTCGATGTTTCTCTTCATCGTAAAGCTCGTGGTATGACTAATCTCTGTACTTAAGTTCAGAAAAAGTTATTGGTACAGTCGGGATTCGAACTTAATAAGATATATGTTTAGATAATTAGAATTTACAGAGGCTTATGTAAGCGCTATGATGATAAGAGAAGCGAATGATATAAGCTGGCATATTCAAACTCGTATGTGATTTATGTATAGTGGGGTCCTTATATTTAAACTTACGCTAGTCAACATTATTTATCTACTTAAGAATAATTTTAATGTCTTCAGCTATGCACAGCGTATTGAAAAAAGTTCTAATTACGTGTCTCTTAGAGTAGATTTATGAGTAAATGGGTATTAAGTCCGTTCTTATTTGCACTAAGTGGTGCTCAAGCAGAGCTTCGCTGAAATAAGCCTGAGTTTAATATTTCAAAGGTTTAAGGAAATGATTGCAGCTGGTTAAGTTCGTGTTCTTACTACGGCTTTATATTTATAAACAAAAACAAAAAAGCAAACAGTTTCTACTAGATGTATCCCACGTTTAAACCCGCCTTAAATTCATATAGAAAACTAGCTGTCCCGCCCAGCTTCGCTCGCAAAAAAACAATTTAAGATTAAGATTCACTATCCTATGTGTGTAATAATCTATCCCTGTGCCAAATTTCATCTGATTCTATTCAGTAGTTTCTACGTTAAAGAAGAAGAAACATCCTCAAAAACTTTCCCATCCATAAAGCCCGTAGGATACAATGATATCTATACCGTATAGTAAGTACTTTCCTAGTATGTAAATGATAAGGAGCAATTTTTCGATTAACACTGCGCGACCTGCCTCTACCATATCGATGACAAAATTTCTACTTCGTCACCATATTTAATCGAGCAGAAAAGTGTTGCACCTGTCCCGCAATCCAAGCGAGCACTGACGAGGGTCCGACCGTAGCCTTCACAGAAGATTTTTATACTTATTTGTCATGTCATCTTTTGACGTAGGCTGCTCCCGCATAATAAAAAAGAAAAAACATTTTACCTTCCAAATTAAAAAAAATTCACGTTTTGCCTGGGTGCCCTTGAATGGTTATTCTCTATTCAAAATGCAGTGCTCTGTCGAGGCTACAAGGCAGCACGTGACTCGATTACTTATCCCAGAATTAATGCAATTCCATCAATAAAATTGTACGCTTAACTTAAAAAACAATAAAATTGCTGAAGTAATTTCCTTGTGTAGGTAAATATATTTTTTTTATTATATGCTCACGCCTTCCCACAAGGGTCCCCGAAGGGGTAGGCAAAGGTGTATAGGTAATACCCACACACCCACTTTCCGCCAGAGGTATATTAGGTGCCAACGTGACAGATGGCGAGTCCATCGCCGTTACTCAAGCACGACTATACATACGCCTTGAATTTCTTCTCAGACGTATGCAGGTTTCCTCTCGATGTTTTCCTTCACCGTAAAGCTCGTGGTGTGACTAATCACTGTACTTAAGTTTAGAAAAACTCATTGGTACAGTCGGGAATCGAACTTGCGACCTTTGCGTCGCAGGCAACTGCTCGAACCACTCGGCCACCACGGCTCAATAATATTTTGTGAATGTATTATTTACCCAATGTGTTTCTAATAATTTATGCCTGCATACTTCACTACTACCGACGCTCTTGTGTGATGTGATGTGATCCCATAACTTGCTAAACGGAATTCATATTTTGAAGTTAGAATTATTAAAAAAAAGAGTAGTACATTGACAAAGAAAAAGAGTACATTGACAGCCAAAGGGCTTGTACTTCGGTAGTTCTTTCTTTTTATTCGTAGAATTGCTTGCACACCTCTGCCTACTCCTTCGGAGACCCTTGTGGGAAGGCGTGAGGATATAATATTAGGTAATATTTTAGTTGGCAGTAAAAGTAATGTCGATAAATAAGGTTATCTGGGTTAGTGTGCAGGTTCTATTGTGCATCCGACCTCTTGCGTCATTGACGTTAAAATTCTTTATGTGATTTCTTACAGGAAGATCGTTCCCACTAACCCACAGATTAAGAATGCACATAAAGTTTCAAGAAATTTTGATACATACTCGTCAAAAACGGAAGGATTTTTTTTTATACCACATGTTTGGCAAACAAGCATGCGGTCCGCCTGATGGTAAGCGGTTACCGCCGCCTATGGACGCAAGCACCAGGGGTATCACTCGCGCGCTGCCGACCCTACAGGAATGTTTTCACACCCTTCTTGAAAAACTCCATGCTGTACTCTCCAGGGAAAATCTCAACGGGTTTTTTAAAAAAAAAAAAAATTAGTTATATTAAGAACAAATTCTCACAATTGACAAATAACTTTACGTAACGAACGTTTGTCATTTGTTACGTTTGAAAACCCGGCGAGTATTTATAAAGATACTGATAATTAAGAATTAAGCGATAGAGATCTGTTAATCTAGGTAGAACTGGGGCTCTACTTATTCCGTCTACCCTGTCAGAGACACGGCGTGATAATATGTATGTATGTTTGTCACGCCCGTATCACGGGCCCGTATTTTACGTCAAGAAAGACAGCGTAAAGCCACGTTCCTGCAGAAATCAATTTTATAGAATGGAAACGTTAAAAGTACTCGACACCGGCGTAGAGAGAACTCGCGCTCTACCTGTGTATCTCTCTCTATCTGTGTAGACGCGCTCGCTTTTAAAATCTATATGTATTACTTAATGTTTACGTGAAATATTCGTTAAAGTATGGGGTTCATTTACTCTTAAAGAACACAACAACTGCAGGCTTCTCGTCCTGGGTTTACTCAGCTCCTTCTTAATTAGCTCTGCACATCAAGCGAACTTACTTACTCATAGCTCTGCCCCCGACAGGTTACTCTAATTTTAAATAGGGCTCGTCATGGTTGGTTCTTTACAAGATGCTTTGGCACGCATCCTACTAATAATTTATGGACATTTTTGAGTGCATGTTTGTGCCTCTTTCACGCCAGGAATTTAGCACAGGGATAGATTAGTTGTTGTGATGTCTTACCCTAGAAAATAACCTACTAAGGAAATAAATTCTACGCGGACGAAACCACGGGGTATTGCTAGTAATTAGATAAATCTTTTTTACTTCAGTGAGTCTTAGCAACGTTTGTTTACATCAAAGCTTAGTACAATTATTATTGTCTCCACAAGCTTAACCGTAAAGGAAAATAGTTCGGGTGAAGGAAAAGATCAAGAGGAAACCAGCATATGTTTGAGAAGAAATTCATAGACGTATGTATAGTGTTTGAAAAATGGCGACGGACTCACCGCCACTTTGGCGCATTAATATATCTCCGTCGATAAGCAGTTGTTGATTCAAACCTCTGCCTATCCTTCGAGAACCCTTGTAGTGAGGATATACATATGTAGTGACCTGTCAAATGAATAAGACAACAATTATTTAAGGCCCATCTTAAAACAATGCAATTGTAAAAAGAATTTCACGCAACATTTTTGTCAATAAAAAAATTAACGTTTTCCTATT
Organism: Drepana arcuata; assembly: GCA_016069955.1. NCBI lineage: Eukaryota > Metazoa > Arthropoda > Insecta > Lepidoptera > Drepanidae > Drepana > Drepana arcuata. Next base: position 17,715 of record JACCPG010001186.1, on the reverse strand, counting down.
TTTCAGTTCACGTTTTACTGAGTAGGTATATTTACCATCGCTACATTATCCTCCCTCATGTCATTTTGACTCTAACAGTCTATCCCGCTTTGTCGTATGATTGATGAAAGAGCCGACAACAGAAACAGAAAACAGGTAGAAAAGAAAATCCAACATGACGAGGGTTTAAGAACCTTTTATTGAACCAATTTTTGCACATGATGTGAAAACTAAAATAATGGATGGAATTATAAGGTCTGCAGGGTTATCAGATTTGCCCACGAAGGGTCTTGGGGTGTGTGAAAAGGAAATGAGATTTCTTTTGACCAATGTGTATATAAAATTGAATAATAAAATATTAAATAAATTAGCCGTGGTGGCTGAGTGGTTCGAGTAGTCGTCTGCGATACAAGGATTGCAAGTTTGAGCTTCGAGCCATAAGTTTTTCTGAAGCACAGTGATTACTCACACCGCAAGTTTTACGGTGAACAAAAACATCTTCAGGAATCTCTTCTCAAAAGTATACAATTTACGACTTAGCGTTTACTTCTTGATGTATGTATGCATGCATCTAGTCGTACTTGAAAAGCGGCGATGGACTCACCATCTATCACGTAGGCACCTGTTCAGAAAAACTCATTGGTACAGTCGAACTTGCGATCTTTGTGTCGCAGGCAACTACTTGAGCCACTCGGCCACCACGGCTTCTTACTTCGGTGACTTCATTCTATACTATATAATAATATGCATGTATGTTATCGATATAGGTATCACGAATAAACAACTCGATAACCAACAAATATAAAATTGTTTGGACAACTAGTTCTCCCAGTAAGTGACCTGTTGAACACGAAACGTATAGCTCCCGGTGAGTTTACGTCGTTCCGTGCATATGAGTGGCTCATTGGGTATTGGAAGAGTGGGTTAGGGAAAATCGTTACCTGCCTCGATGGCTTGCATTAGGGATGTGACTCTGTCGATGATCTGTATCGATAATATTTTCTTTTCGACTTATAATTTGAAGAAATTATATCGGGTAAAATCTCGTGTGGTGTACATGTAGGAATACAGTTCTGATTTTATAGGTTATTATAATAAATATGTGTGTCGAAAATCGACCCTGTTAAGTCAAGTCCATTATTCCAGCTCATCAACTTTTTGACGCAGTGTTTATTAATCCACGTCACGTATGTCACGCCATATATTACCGGAAAATGGGTGTGGCGGTACTACCTATACATCTCTGCCTTCCCCTTTGAAACCATAATTTTTAAGTGGTGTCGTGACGCCTAATCCAGGACTCTCATGACCAGTGGGTGAGATATGTTCCATTCTCGCTCAGGGAATCAGCATTGCTATCCAGCGTGGCAATGCTGCTAGTCTTCTTGGCACGTTGCCACTGGATACCGATTTTGGGTTAGATTCTATCAATATAATTATTATATCGTGTACGCCTTATACAAGGGTCCCCGAAGGGGTTGGCAGAAGTGTGTAGGTAATATCCATACACCTACTTTCCGCCAGAGATATATTTTAGGTGCCAACGTGATAGATGGCAAGTATCGCCGTTACTCAAGCACAACTGTACATACATACATAGATACATCACGAAGAGTCCCTAACGGGGTACGCAGATAGTATAGAGCGCCAGCCCTGTCTAGACTTACATACGCCTTTGAATTGCTTCTTAGACGTATGCAGGTTTCCTCTCGATGTTTTCCTTCACCGTAAAGCTCGTGGTGTGACTAATCACTGTACTTAAGTTCTTATTCTTGTTCTTAAGTTAAGTAAAACTCATTGGTACAGTCGGGATTATAGCTTGCGATCTTTGTATTCCAGGCCACTCGAACACACACTCGAACCACTCTGCCACCACGGCTTCAATGTATTATTTGGAAATTAATTATTGTTCAGCATACAATATTCCATATTCATTGACAGCCGAACTTTCTTCTCGATCCCGGTGGGGACGGTAGACTACATTAGATTTTTTAAATGTTTATTTTAGTATGATTAGTCACACCACGAGCTTTACGGTGAAGGAAAACATCGAGAGGAAACCTGCATACGTCTGAGAAGAAATTCAAAGGCGTATGTATAATCGTGCTTGAGTAACGGCGATGGACTCGCCATCTGTCACGTTGGCACCTAATATACCTCTGGCGGAAAGTGGGTGTGTGGGAATTACCTGTACACCTCTGCCTACCCCTTCGGGGACCCTTGTGGGAAGGCGTGAGGATATTATTATTTTAGTATATATTTAAACATGTATTTTATTAGAAAAAAAAAGGAAATAAAAATAATGCATGTCTTGTGTAGCTAAACAAATTTGTCAAGTTTCATTCGAATGTATCGATGTTCACCCTCCCAACCCTAAATGAGGAAGCCGGCACTAACCTAGTTAAAGAACGATCAAGATCGGTCAGCTCTCCAATATCGCGTCCATCTTGTACTCGGTTTGTTTGAGAGACACACTGAGGTATTACCTGTAAACTAAGCCTTTACAATAAAGAACTGGGGTCCATACCATGCTCTAGCGTTCATCATTCAAAACTGTTCACGATACAGATTTACATGGCATCTATGAATGTGTACCATTCGCTTTCTTGATAAGCACGTCGAGGTCGTTGCTGGGAATCAAATCTACGACAATTAGATTATTTTTATATAGATTATATTTATATAGAATATATAGATTTAATTTTAAGAGAGGTAGGGCATAACGGGTTTCCCGTTCGAATTCGGAGCTGCCCGACTGGGGCAGGACCTCCACCTTATAGAAGTCCGTAGCCAAATAACACAATTTATTGTGTTGTGTTCCTACGCGGTGAATAAGGTTTCCAGTAATGAGCTCCTTGGGGAGGGGGGAGGATTGTTACATTGTGTTGGAAGCAGAGGGATTAAACCCATTATGCTGTCAACACAGTATAACTCTCCGAACACAGAGTGGCAACGCGCAAGTGATACTTCGGTATCGTGAGCGTAAATAGGCTACGGTAACCGTTTTCCATCAGGTGGGCCGCATGCTTGTTTGCCACTCTTGTTGTATAAAAAAAAAAAAAAATTAGAACAGGAAATACGGGTGGTATACCATATTCAAGTTCATTATTATGTGTTTCATCCAGGTTAACGTTTTTTCACTTGTATTTTTTTCGGGAATAGAATAGTTGCTTTGTGTTATACCAGCTAATCTATTTCTGTGCTAAATTCCAACGAAAGAGGAACAAAAATCCTCAACAAGTTTTGCAATTTATAATATTAGTATGTGAATAAATAAATAAATACTCAGATAAATAGGCATCCCATTCTCGCGCCTCTACCATCCACAATTCTGGTTGAAGATGTCTCTCCATCTCTTACTAGTCACTCTTAGCAATGTGTTATTATTCGAACGAAACATGTAACCTCATATCCTCACGCCTTCCACGAAGGGGTAGGCAGAGGAGTATGGGTAACATGTAACCCAAGTCTATCTATACTAATATTATAATGTTGAAGAGTTTGTTTCGTTGAATCTGAATATAAGTTTCTTATCAAAGGTAGTTAGTGTTTCTTTAGCACAATTAGTAGCCCATTTATATAAGGTTTATTTATATGACATCACGCTATAACCAATAGGAGCTAAGCGTTATTGTTATTTTTTTTTTCAAAATCGTGTATAGGAATATTCTTTTTGTGATCTTCCGTTGCGTGCGCTGGGTTAATTTAAATTATACAAAAATTACCCCATGGTTTCACCAGCCTAAAATTTGATTGAATTGTTATATTCCAGAAAACAAATCTATCAATAGAATTTCGTAAAAGAGTATTAGTCTTATATACTTAAAGCAATATCTATCCTGTCTGTACATCAATAGCAGAAACTTGCCTCCTGCGAAGGGCTGTCCCCTTAACCTCATCTCCGGTGTCGTGAGAGCCCTTTTTGATCATTCCCCTGAAGCCTTCCTTCCTGTTATTGACAACCTTAATTGCTGTATTTTAATTAAGTAAATATTTTCAATTTGTTGAAGCTTTTTAGTGAAGTGCTGAGCGATTGTTTTTGGAATCTTGCTCTTAAGAATGCTTGTAGGTTCAACTATTGTTTAATATAAACTTTCTCGCGGTTTGACCCACGTACAAGTTGCTAATGTTACATTAAGGGGCTTCTGCTCGATCTTAGCAATCGATCATGATCAATCCACCCAATAATCTATATCTATGCTTAATCTCATCTGCTTCTGTTAAGCCTTTCCTGCGTCATTGATAAACAAAAATCCGAATATCCTTATAAACTTTCGCATTTATTTATTAAAACTTTCTGCAAAAAACTTGCTAAGACCAACTTAATGCCGAAGGCATTCGCTACCAGTAATCCTTTGGGTGATGCAGAGATAGGCATGGCATAAAATAAATATACAGTTGGAAAATAAAAAAAAATGTAATGTAAATAATTACGTACATACATCATATAAATTCGATTTATTTTATTATTTTATCTATATTAAACGTCCTCTGTAAATGGACATGTATGACCGATTTAAAAATTATTTTTTTGAATGCTACATTATCACTGATTAATATAGGCTATTTTAATTGCACGAAAAAATATTTTTATGCCAAAATGTTTAAAAAATAAATGTCCACCCGTGGGAAGCCGGGACGGGCCGCTAATATTATTATAAAGATAGTATTGCCCGTAGGTGTACTTTATTTAACGAGCGTGCGATGTTCTCTGTGAGTTTATAAGTACAGTAATAACTTGCAAGCTCGTATTGGCCTAAACAATAGGCTTCAATTAAATACATACAACGGTATACGCTGACGGACGTTTAGCCTGACAGTCAGTTAGGATTTCAATTTCAGATAGTACACCTGACGGAATTACAAGAAGCAATCGAAACAGAGCTTACGTTTCAATTACAAAGACCGAACGATTCTGAATACAAAACAATCCGTTAGAAAGATTGCTGTCTACGCAAGTTACAAACAAGGTTTTTTAAAAGAGAACACAACGGATTTTTCTTTCAAAATTGGAATTGTCCAAATGGAGTAATACGTCAACCTGCTTGAACATCACTTCATATAGTCATCCTACAAATAAATAAAATTGGAGTGTCTGTTTGTAATATTAAAAAAACAGCTCTTTATTAAGTGCATATGGATGTATACCTACACGGTATATACCAAAATATTATTTTTACAATGTTTGTTCCGGCTAATCTCTGAAACGGCTGGACCGATTTTGTAGGGACTTTCACTGGCAGATAGCTAATGCAAAAAGGCAAACACTAATTTTTTTAAACATTAATTTTTTTATAAAATTCCATATGGGCGAAGTCGCGGGCACAGTTAATTTTTATAATAATAATAATAAAAAATAATAATAAATAAAGTCCCGGCTATAATAATATTATTGTGATACTGAAAAATATTCATATGGATTTTCACTACTGGAGAAAGTGATTAATGAGGATGATTTGGAAACGACCTGACACCAAACCATGTAGGCGTAATATGAACACGAACGAAGCCGGGGGTCGCTAATATGTACTTACCAATACCTACTTATCAAAAGCTAACCTCTCGTCGCCAAATTTTTCAATGCTGTGTTGCCTTCAATGCTTGGATATCAAGGCAAAATGAGCTCTATTATAATGGAACTCAGTTTAAACAACAAAATTACAGTTCTAGAATGAATTAGTTCGATCTCGATTGGAGCGGATACTGTCAGTAATGGTTTCGAACGATGTTCTTAATTGGAGAGACGACGGCGCAAATTAACTCTCACTTCGTCAATGAGGTAAGTATATTGCGGCATTACAGGGGAAATTGCACTCAGGTAAGTAATGGTGATGATGACCTGATTGAATGGCTAGGAAATTGTTTAACATACTAATATATATATATGGGAATAATAATAAATGGGAAATTTCGTCAGGATGTCGTCGAAAGACGTGCGTTGTGTATACCGATCTTGATATGATATTTTATGGAACTAAATTTTATTATTAGATATTATTGTCGTGCTTGACAAGCAACGACTCATTCGTAAAGTCGAGATTCGAACTTGCTAACTTTGTGTTGTAAGTATTATAAATTTGAAAGTTTATGAAGAGAAACTACCTAATGGAATTAAATAACATTTTCTGATATTAAAAAAAAATGCTATACTGTTAGATTAGGCCCTTGCAAAGTATCGCGAAGCTGAATAACTTTGAAAATTTTATTACTAAAAAAACTACTATCTACAGTCAATACCTTGAGATAATTCCACATATATCGACCCAGTCCCATTCAAACTAAGCAAAGCTATGGGAACTAGACAACATATTTATATATAAAGTTGCTGGAGTCGCGCTGCAATGTCAATTTCAAGGCGTTTGTTGTGCGAGTCCCGACCTGCTACCTGCACGTCGCCATGGACGAGGGCTTTTGGCCCCAGGGCGTGGTGTTCCGTCGCTTCCGCGGACAAGTGCCACACGAACACTCGAGGAAGTGATATTGTTATGATATATATGTTAGTCTTGTAAGGTATTTATGTAATATAGCTATATATTTTAGGATAAGGTATATATTATACGGGCCCTTTAAATTGTAACATCTATTTAAATGTGTTGCCTGAAATAAACGATTATTAATTAATTAATTAATAAAGCATACAACATTCAAGAGTATGGAACAAATACTCGTATGTATCATACAAATATGTGTCTAAAATAAGCAGAAATTGAACCACTCATTTCGCCAGTCGGAATCTCTCACCAACTAGACGAAAATTACTAAATAAAATAAATGTGATCATACACGGCGAAGCAGATGCAGCTATATGTACTTATTATACTGATATATTAGAGCCGTAATTATAACGATACAAGCTCATAGCTCAGCCTCTAGCTTGATAGTGAAGTGTAATTAGAACTATTGTCATATAAATTACTAGAGAGGTGACATGTGCAGACAGTAGCCAACGAGATACCACCATAATTATTAACGGCAACGTTAGTAATTTTTCCTCCTTCTAATATAATTACTAATGTTGTATCGCAATCCAACGACAATAACTTTTGTTTGAGAACTTCGATTGCAGTGACACTAATGCTTTGTTACTTTGAGTAAGTTCTATATATTGTGGAATAAATTCCCCGTTGAGGTTTTACCTGGAGATAACAGCTTGGAGTTCTTCAAGAAGGGTGAAAATAGATTCTGGCAGGGATGGCAGTGTGCGAGCCATACCCCTGGTGTTGCAAGGGTATATAGGCGGCGGTAACCGCTTACCATCAGGCGGACCGCATACTGGTTTGCCACCCGAGTGGTATAAAAAAAATTGATAAATACACGTTGTATTCGTGTCCTTATTTTTACGTGATACGTGTTTAAAACTGACAGATTAATAGACGAATATTCCAAAAATTATAGAAATTTGTGGTTTTCATTATTAGATACACGTCCGTGTCAAAAGGGTAGGCAGAGAGAGTAGAGCGCCTGATCTCTATATATATATATTAAAATCTTTTGGCATATTAATGAGTCACTTCACACATGCTCGCCGGTTTTGAGTACTCTTGACGTTCCCATCCTTGAATATTCTATCGAATCGATCTAGGTAGTTCTCTTTAGGTTCTTTTTTATCCTCAATATTTATTCACCCAAATTTCTTTGTGTCAAAACCAACATAACAAGCCTATCTTCATCTTATAAGTGTGGGCTAAATTTAATATCCTAACATTTTTCGAAAGGTCGTGCCTGAATTGCATTCATAATTCATTAATCAAAGTTTTAGTCAAGTGTACAGACGGTATTACGAAAATATGTCTATTTTGTGAAGCTGAGAACAATAATTAATTCAGGCTGTAATAATTCGCGTAAATTGTATACCTTATTCCCATGTTATGAAAGCACACATAATAATTTATTGCGACCATAAAACTTCGTACCTCTCTACAAAATGCTCTGATAAATATAAGAGTACGTTCCCTGATTTTTTTTTACGTATATTTATTGTAAAATAGCTGTTGGTTTGTATATTATAATGATGTTTGTTCAGAACTAATAATCTTAATTTTTACACATACATACGTTTACAACAAACATACATTTAAAGAAATGTTTACCTCTTTACACAAGGTTCTCCCAAGGGGTAGGCAGAGGTGTATAGGTGATACCCACACACCCACTTTCCGCCAGAGGTATATTAGGTACCAACGTGACAGATGGCGAGTCCGTCGCTGTTTCTTAGTACAATAGTAATTTTGTTATTATAATTATTAGAGTTTTATATTATATACGACGATAGGTATGTCAAACAATTCTTCAGAACATTATCGGTTATATAGAGGACCCACAGTTCCCTGTGTGTATATCTTTATAGGGAAAACGTCTCCTGAAACATAGTAGAGCATTGAATCATTGTCAATCTTAGCGGCGCTTTTGAACCCACGGCTCATCTTTGAGTCAAAGGTAACATCGACATTGGTTTTAATACCAGCAGAGTATAGTGTGATCTCAACTACACAATGTACCTACATTTATATAGTGGCTGAGAAATCCCTTAAGCTTAATTGCCACTTGTATGCCGTACAGCGACAATCCGATCTCAATGATTGAATATCACCCTTGCCTATTGACAGGCGTGCCACATTAATCTGGTTAGTAATTCAATACCCCTGACATTGAGAGAATGGGAAGGATTAGTGTTCCAATTTGGAATGTGGTCGATCGAATACAAAGGCAATGAAAAACTAAAGTCGGGTTGTGCGAGCGGTCGCCTGCAACTCAAAAGTTGCCGGATTGAAACCAGATTGTACAGAAGTTTCCGAAATTAAATGAAGTATGACGTTCAAGGAAAACAACATTTAATTTACAGTTGTTTTATTTATTTATTTATTTATTAATCACCAACCAAAAATAAAAGATGTACATTATTACAAGTAATAGAAATCATTCGAAGTTGTGCCCGTGCTAAATGCCATCTTAATTATAGGTGAAAACTGCATGCAAAAAAACAGAAGACTAATTAACTAAGATTAAACTAACAAAATAAGTGTAAACATCATAAACATGATTTAGCTAATATATACAATTTAGGGTTAAAGGAGTTACATTATAAAGAAGGCATGTTACAATTAGGATTAATACTATTAGGACAAATTAATTATAGATCGCTTGAATTTAGAGGGTTTATCAGAAAATATATCGACATATTATCTTGTTAATGGTTGGTATTGTAAATAAAGAGCGTTTCCAGCATAGACCTACGTTCCACAAACCATTTCTTTTGACTTTTCCGTAGTAGTTTAATAAAGTTAGTAGCGTATCGAAATAGTAATTTAAGTCTAGTGGTTCAAAACAAATGACGTCTATAAAATAAACTTCCACGGTAGTTTACGTCGGATGCATCGAACAGAAGTTCGATGAAACGTTTTACAACCCCAGAGACGGGAATTGCGAACGTTGCAGTTCCAAAGTTACATACTCTGCTGGATTGAAAACATGTCATCCGTCTTATTAAAGGGATTCACGGCAAAACGGTAAAATGACGTAAACGTTCTTGCCACAAGGTTCCTAAGGGAAGTAGAGGGGTTGTGTCTACATTTCCACCTTGATATGAATTTCAACCAACAGATTTTTTTTTATACAACAAGAGTGGCAAACAAGCATACGGCCCACCTGATGGGAAACGGTTACCGTAGCCTATTTGCGCTCACGATACCGAAGTATCACTTGCGCGTTGCCACTCTGTGTTCGGAGAGTTATAGTGTGTTGGCAGCATAATGGGTTTAATCCCTCTGCTTCCAACGCAATGTAACAATCCTCCCCCCTCCCCAAGGAGCTCATTACTGGAAACCTTATTCACCGCGTAGGAACACAACACAAAAAATTGTGTTATTTGGCTACGGACTTCTGTAAGGTGGAGGTCCTGCCCCAGTTGCAGGGCAGCAGGGCAGCTCCAAATTCGAACGTGAAACCCGTTATGCCTTACCTCTCTTAATGATGGTGAGAGATGATGAGCTGAAGAGATGGTGAGCGTATCTCCTTAAACGTTTCTTTTATCAATAGCCATAGTTATGGACTGAACCGATAAGGTTTCTATACGTACTAAAGCGATTTATCATAATATGAGACTTACAGCGAAGGAAAACGTCGAGAGGAAACCTATATATGCTTGAGAAGACATTTCAGAAGAAAGAGGTAAGTATAGTTGTGCTAAAGAATCGGCGATGAACTTGCAATCTGTCACAATGGCACTTAAATATGTCCAGGCGAGAAGATGGTTTTGTGTTATACCTCTACATCACTTCGGAGACCTTATGGGAAGGCAGGAAGACACATAAAATACTCCTTACCTAACATGTGGTAGGTAAACAGCGAGCAATGTATTTTGGTGTATCGTTAGTTCCTGTAGGATACGGTGACCACTGACCATCAGGCCGCAGGGTTGTTTGCTCGTCTATCTTTATATAAAAAAAATATTTCGTAGACCCTATATAAAAAAAAAAACGAAATTTAAGTTATAATAAGTTAGAACACGAACTTTGCGAAATTTGCCAAAGTTTCACAGTTGTCAATTAAGGTTGACTAATAAGCGTATTAATTGACTTTAATATAAATTAAAACACATTGATTAACTTTATAAAGTAATAGTATTTCGTGGAAGTAATAAAGCTTTTTTAGGAATCCTACCTTGTATAATGCAGAAATGTGTGGACGTAGAGCCAGAGGAAGGACAGGTTCCAACTACCTAGATCAAATCGGACACTCACGAAAGGGAACGTCCAGCGTACTCGTAGCTGGCGAGCATGTATGAAGAGAGTAATGAATATGCATGCTGAAGATGTACGTTGAGAGAACTAGCGCGCTATTCTCTCTGAGGGGGATGTTCTTGGCGTGATGATCTATTCCAATCATTATGTGATTTGTATTACTATTATCATTCGTCTCGGCTAACAATATAATATATCTGATTTTTTGGCTATGAGCTAAAATGCTTTTTCATTATACTGCAATTTTTCACTCGACTAAGTTCCACTCAAGCACTACTTACCTAAGTAAGTGAGGTATCCCTAGATTCGCAGAGCACTCAACTTAACAAACTTTGATTCCCAGCTACCGATAAACTTCTTAAAAGAATTGGACGTGTTCGTTATAAATGCGACACTCTAAAAGCTGATAGAAATCTCTCTCATATATCTTCACGCTACCCACACACCCACTTTTCGCCAGAGATATATTTTAGGTGACAGATGGCGAGTCCAAAGTCATAAGTCATTGAATTTCTTGTTTAATTGTATATTAATATACATTCATAGTGGTCCTATAATGATGAAGTTATTACAGCGGAAAGTACACTAAGGGTAGTGACCTACATATAAAGGTGTACAGGGTAAGGTTCACACAGGGTAAAGTTCCTTACAAAATCCTAAGGCTGCACAGATGGGGTTAATGACTTAAAAACTCACATAACAAGTCGTTCGGATTTTCGTCCTGTCAATAGAAAGGCTTCATAAATTATCATCAAAACTTTTCCGTACGTTCATAAAATGTGCGGATTCTCCGTAAATTCACGTGAGTGTACAAGCGGAGTTGGGTCCCTTAATTATTTGTACATGTTTAAAGGTACCATCGACTTGCTGTTAGTTCCAAGTAGCTCACGTTACTTGGAAATTAGCTGCACCAAAGTTTATTCGTCTAGTTTGGAAGTTATTAACCGAAACTATTGCGGTTAATTTGCCAAGACTTAGTATTCAGTAGACCAGTACTTTTAGACCATAATTTTACAACAATAGATATTGTTAAAACACATTATTGTTAATTATGTAAAGTATATAAAGTTAATATGTTTAAAAAATAAAAACTTCAACAACGAGCTAATACCTAATTCTGAGCTTTCCCGGAAAGACTGGCGCTTATAGGCTAGGGTAAACGCTTACCATCAGGAGCTTGAGCAGGAGGAGGACATTGGCTCAAATTTAGCAAAGCTGTAGCTATGGTAGTGTGTTATGGTAGGTAGACAACGATATTTTTACTTATGTATATGTATATATGTGTGTATGTACACATGTACATATAACATAGATGCACAGTACATCCAAGCGGAAATCTAACCCTAGACCAGACGGCCGTCAAATATTTTGTAAGTGTAATTCATCTGATTTAAATTTATTTTTTCGTTTGGTGATTCTGCATCGACGTCTTTTGCTGAATACCTATAATGCAGACTAAGTGTTCAGTTGTTAACTAAGAAACATTAATTAAAATAATGTCAACAACAACAAAGTAAATTTAGTCAACAACAGATGACGCTAATAGTATCCTTTTATATTTAAATTAAATTATACAGTTTTACGAATGCGTCGCTAGATGTCACTGTACCGAGTGTTGCAAAAGCTGCATCACGCTAAAGATGTGTCTACTTGATTTGGGTTATGGTTTGAAAATATATTTGATATTTGTCGCTAGCAGCAGTGGAGTATTGGTCGAATACAGTTGTAGACGTATATCATTTGCGTTTGATTTTGGGACCCTATTGTACACTAAGTCTATCTTAGACTTATTTGGCGTATTTTAGAAATTGAGGTGATTGAAAGAAGGACACGTTACGTTACTCTGTTTTCTTAACATCTACATAAGCTACAGGCTGTATAAAATTTAATACATCCGTTTCTCGACTGTTAAATTATAAGGCATGCAATTCGGGGTAGTTTTCCTGAAAGTTTCAACTGCGTTGTGCCCCTGAGAGCAAGCCACTGTAATTCGGCAATCATGCGTGAGTAGTGTATGCATTATTGAGGCGGTATGCAGGAATAGGGGTTGAAAATGTTGATTCATTATGTTTTGAAATACGTGGTTCTTTTTACCTAAGTTTCTTTCAGCCAGTCCAGTCCTCGGAAATTTATTAAAAAACAACGGGAAAGTTGTTAGCCTTTAGGCTCTAGTGAATAGTCACGTTCAATGCGCATAAAAATGGATAAAAAAATTGCTCTTTTTAACCGATTTCGAAAAAGGATGAAGTTTTTAATTAGACTGTATATTTTTTTATTTTAATTAGCGAGATTTTAATTAGCGAGTACGCAGAGAATAGATAAAAATAAAAGTATTATTAAAAAAAATTAAGGTAACATTCTAATACCAAGAATATTCCTTTAATAAAAGTTTCAGGAACAAACCACTACAATTAAAAACTTGAAAGTATTTATTAATTATTTCGTAAATTCGTAAATGACTAAGGTACAAATATTCGTGTTTATCACACAAATATCTGCCCTCAGCGGGATTCAAACCCGTGACCTCAAGTTTCGCAGTCAGGAGCTCTAACCACATCAGACGGTCGTCATAAAGATAAGATTTAATATAGATAAAAAAGATAAAGATCACAGTATTATATTGGTTACGTATTAACTGGCAGGGACGAGTGTAGAGTAGTAGCCGATTTCATACCCACCTTCACACTCCAAATACTAGGGCCGTGACTTAGATGCCTTAAGGCTTAATTACATTGTCTAAATTCCGCTCAGTATAAATCTGTTCTAATAATCATAATCATAATTCTTTATTGCTCTTCCACTTACAATAATATCACATTATATATAATATCATGGTATACAGTGGACCCTGTTGGGCACAGCAACTTGTGAGAGGGACACAAATTATGAAAAGGGGAACAATGTAGGTACTTGCTAACTTATTCTAACCTTAAAATATAAACATAACTTAAATTTATTTACCGAAAAAATATATATTAGTAGAAACTTAAAAAAGAAAAATATTTATATAAATAGAAACTTAAAAAACAATTTTTAGGAAACAACGTCTCTTGATACCGCCTAAGCCTTTAGCGCCGCCAATTGGGTATCGTTTTCATGCGGGCACGACCGCGCAGAATTTACCTGAATTAACATTAATTATTATTGAATTCTATCTGGGTTGGGGATTTAGTAGTTAAGGGGACGAGTTCTTAGGTTCTATATATTTACAATACCAAAAATGTACAGTATTTATTTATTTATTTCTTTATTTACACACACACCTTAACATCCTTACAGTAGGTATACCAATATGATGTTAAAAGAAAATAATAATAATAATAACATTAATAAACTAATTTACAATATAACAAAATACACTTTAAAAACTTATGTTTATCAAATAGTTTCTAAGAATTTTCTAACTGTTTCTGCGAGTTTCGGCAGGTTTATAGAAGACAGTTGTATAAATAACTACTTACAGATAGAATCGTTACCCAGGGGCAACGTGCCGAGAAGACTAGCTTCATTGCCACGCTGGATAGCAATGCTGATTTTCTGAAGGAGATCCAGCACGCCTATCACAAGTTTAGGCAATTTTAATGTATTTCAAACTTTTATAAATGTATGAGGTATGTAAGTCTAGAGAGAACTGGCGCTCTATCTCTACTACCCCTGCCTACTCTCTGCCTACCCCGTTAGGGACTTGGCGTGATGATATGTATGTATAAATAAAAATGTAATGTAATAAAAGAAATAGGCGAAGAGGAAAGTTTGGTCTCAAGGAGTTTATATTCATTAGGTACCGTAATTAACTTTAGAATTAACTTTAGAAATATTTAAACTTATCATTCACAACCTGTATAAATATTTATATCAATTATGCAAAATACCAATAGCACTACAACGCAGGTAAATATCAGGAAAAATAAACAGATGTTAAAATTGTGTTAGGAATAACCTAATGCAAGCCACCAGTCATATTCTCAACCGCATTACTTTTCCTTTTCCGACAAATGACAGTAAAATGTGGTCAGACAGGGAAGGAAAATAGGCTATAAGTCAGTGTAGGGTCCCAGTGCGAGCGAAGGCTCCAAAATTATAGCTTTACGGTGACGTGACATAACGTTGGAAGGTATTTGAGTACGTCACGCATCTGTCACCTAAATATTTCTCCGACACAAAGTGTGTATTTAAAATGTTATAGGTTTTGTTGCAGTTCCGCCTACTATCCGAGGATCCTTGTGGGAAGGCGTGATGATTTATTATTGTGATAGCTTTTATAATCTTAATACCTAAAGTTATATAATTATATTTATATAAATAAATAAAACTGGAGTGTCTGTTTGTAATATTAAAATAACCGCGTAAAAATAAATTAAATTTTTGTCTGTCTGTCTGTATGTGTCTAAAGAGAACTGGCGCTCTATACTCTCTGCCTACCTGAATACATATTATCACTCAGCATGTTGATATGCATTCTAATGTGGTACCTATTTATTAAGGTCTCAACATATATGGTATGGCCATTCTGACACAGAATAAAGTAATACAAGTATTTGCAATATAGTAATAACATCACGACGTATTTTAACTCAGACTTAACCTATCTACTGAGGTGACTGTACTATGGCCAGGATTTTTAGCTACCACCAAAGTATGAAGAAACACCTATGAAGTCGCGTCACTTTGTATCGACTCATTGACTCGGTCACACGATGAGCGACTATTAACATAATTACAGTACTTTAATAAACATTACTAAGTATTTTTGAGCTCTCCAGTCGGTACCCGCTTATAAACCAACCCCACCTGCCCACCTGCTAGTGGCTGCAAGAGCTGGGTCCCCGGAGAATTATTTATTGGGAGCGAGAGACGTAGCGACCGCTCCTCTCGTACCTCTCACGAGATGCACCGCACTAACAGAGGCAAGAAGCTTAGATGCTGCAATCGTTTTCTTTAATAAGTCACCTACTTAAGACTTCAATTCAATTATCTATATAAAATTAATGTTTGTCTGTATTACCTTTATAGAATCATAAACGGCTGCACCAATTTTAAATTATTTTGTGTCTACAGGTGGACTCGCAAGTGACGTTGCGATCCTGTTTCAGGGAATTTAACTTTTTCACACGGGTGAAGTTGTGCGGGATAGCTAGTTTAGCCTAGCTATCGACGACCGTCTGGTCTAGTGGTTAGAGCTCCTGACTGCGAAACTTGAGGTCGCCGGTTCGAATCCCGCTGAGGGCAGATATTTGTGTGACGAACACGAATATTTGAACCTTAGTCTTGGATGTCCTATGTATTTAAGTATATATCTATCTATATAAGTAAATATATCGTTGTCTAGTTACCATGACACAAGCTTTTCTTAATTCGGGACTAGGTCAATTTGTGTGGAATTGTCCCAGGTATATATTATTATTATTATTATATTATATGATGAAAGTGAAAGTAAATAGGTTTGTTTGTTTGAACCTTTTTTTTAAGTACAGTGATTAGTCACACCTCAAGCTTTACGATGAAGGAATACATCGAAAGTAAACCTGCATACGTCTGAGAAGCAATTCAAAGGCGTATGTATAGTCGTGTTTGAGTAACGCCGATGGACTCGCCATCTGTCACGTTGGCACCTAAAATATATCTCTGGCGGAAAGTGGGTGTGCAGCTTCTTTATGCAGTTTTCTCATATCGATGCCGCTGGCAGAAGCTAGTCTTACACACTGTTACAACGTAAAGTACTTACCTTTGTTTATAAATTCATACATCAATATCATCACGCTGTTTAACGGGGTAGGCAGAGATAGTAGAGCGCCAGCTCTCTAGACATACAGACCTCTTTCGCTTAGTCTACATTCATCAGCCTGTTCATAAATTATTTCAGCAAATTAAGAAGCAATCTTCGTAGTGGTCATAAGCTGAATATGATCCCGTTATTAAAACGGAAACGGCGAAACTGCGGTCTATTATTCATCTAGTTCTTGAAAATGTACCTCTCAGGCCGGGAATTCATAAAATTCTTAGCGTTTACTATACAATTTATAAGGTACTGTGTAAAGTTGCATGCTTTAGAAAACCCACTGCTTGGTAATTTATCAATTTCAAAGTCAAAGTCCTCCTCACGCCTTCCCATAAGGGTCCCCGAAGGGGTAGGGAGAGGTGTATATGTAATACCCACACACCCACTTTCCACCAGAGATATATTAGGTGCCAATCTGATAGATGGCGAGTTCATCGCCGTTACTCAAACACGACTATACGCCTACGTACATTATACATATACGCCTATACATACACGCCTTTAAATTGCTTCTCGGATGTATGCAGGTTTCCTCTCGATGTTTTGTATGTATAGTCGTTGTCGAGTAACGGCGACGGGCTCGCCATCTGTGACGTTGGCACCTAAAATATATCTCTGGCGAAGAGTGGGTGTGTGGGTACTGCCTATACACAGCTGCCTACCCCTTCGGGGACCCTTGTGAGAAGACGTGAGGATATGAGGATAAATTTATGCGATGATTCTAGTTAAGGAGTAGAATTTCTAACTCACGCACACCGGAATGTTATATATGTAAATATTAAAAGTTTGATTTCAGCTTCGCCTTAAATGAAGACTATAAAAAACATACAAATACCTATATAATATTGTACCTTCGTACAATACGAGTACAATTGTGTACAAAAGTCATAGCAAATCGATATGTAAGCTGTGCTGTGAGCG
The DNA here is from genome assembly GCA_016069955.1 of Drepana arcuata. Lineage (NCBI taxonomy): Eukaryota > Metazoa > Arthropoda > Insecta > Lepidoptera > Drepanidae > Drepana > Drepana arcuata. The sequence continues at coordinate 297 of JACCPG010001186.1, read as the reverse complement.
TATAAGGTGTGTTGACACGGTACATACAAAGCGTATTGCTTAGATACTTATTCTACACACAACGTCGTACTGTGGGTAGCGCCAGCTATTGAGAAGCTGACAAATCTTTTACAATAGCTTTTTTTCGCTACCTACCTACCCAAACTGTTTTGCATGTGTGCATTTCAAAATACTTTCAATGTTAAAATAATATAATATATCCTCACGCCTTCCCACAAGGGTCCCCGAAGGGGTAGGCAGAGGTGTATAGGTAATACCCACACACCCACTTTCCGCCAGAGGTATATTAGGTGCCAA
>JACCPG010001185.1:0-21682 GCA_016069955.1 Drepana arcuata | reverse complement strand
TGGCAGCGTAATTAGCTGTTACTAGCAATCATGATGTGTAGTGTACTTATATGTGTCCAGTTGGTTGTAAACCAATCTTTATACATATATCAAAGCAAAGACGCGTTTTATAAGACTTTTTTGCCGTAGTGGCCGAATAGTTCGAGAATAAGCTTGCAACACAAACATTGCAAGTTCGAATCCCGGCTTTACCAATGAGTTTTTCTGAACTGAAGTACCTACAATGATTAGTCACACCACGGCATACATCTCTGACGCAAAGTGGGCGTGTGGGTACTACCTATACACCTCTGCCTACTCCTTCGGGGACGCTTGTGGGAAGGGGTGAGGATATATACTATTATAATACTTTTTGAGCCGTGGTGGCCGAGTGGTTCGAGCAGTTGCCAGCGACGCAAAGGTCGCAAGTTCGAATCCCGACTGTACCAATGAGTTTTCTGAACCTAAGTACAGTGATTAGTCACACCACGAGCTTTACGGTGTAGGAAAACATCGAGAGGAAACCTGCATACGTCTGAGAAGAAATTCAAAGGCGTATGTATAGTTGTGCTGGAGTAACGGCGATGGACTCGCCATCTGTCACGCTGGCACCTAATATACCTCTGGCGGAAAGTGGGTGTGTGGGTATTACCTATACACCTCTGCCTACCCCTTCGGGGACCCTTGTGGGAAGGCGTGAGGATATATATAATACTTTTTCTTTTAAGACTCAGTTACTCGAATTCTCACCAAACGCGTGCGATATATGTACATATAACATGTGAATCTGATTTTCCACGTGCTTGCTCCTACGTTCTAGCAATTATGGCTTAATTGGTATGCCCCTATATTCTACCTTGAAATAATTCAAATAAGCAAAATAATTATGTACCTATCTAAATATTCTCTCTGCTTACCCTGCCGTGACAGACTCGGCGTGAAGGTTAGTAGGTGAATAGCTGTTACTTGCTTTAATAAATAATTAAATAAATATAAATAATATCCTCACGCTTTTCCACAAGGGTAGTCAGAGGTGTATAGGTAGTACCCACACACCCACTTTCCGCCACACAAGTTACTTTAATAGGCGTTCTTATGGGGTAGATAGAGTTGTTATCTTCCGTTACTATCAAATAAAAATTCTCATATTTAATTCCAAATTGCTTGGAATATATTATTTCAGTTATAATTTTATATGGGTGTGTGGGTATTACCTATACACCTCTGCCTACCCCTTCGGGGACCCTTGTGGGAAGGCGTGAGGATATATATATATATATATATTTTATATTCACAAAGAGATTGCATTATTCTATGAATGAGTGGTGCCATTCGGAGTATATTAAATTCTGATTTCTCGTCACTCACTCGGTGATATTGCAGGAAATAAACTGCTGTACATTTCGTTAATTACAGCGCTTTGTTATTATATAACATATACAACATTAACATTAATAACATTCATTGGATGTGTTTCACAGGTAAAAAAATATTTTGCGGTTGGTAACATGCTATTTTCGTTTCACCTATCTATTACGCACGAACAAGCTTCTGCCTACGTACGTTTACTTATCAAAACACCATATTTATATCTCAGTAAGTATAAGTTTTTACTCGCGTTGTCACCTCTTGCAACTAAAGCACACTTTTCTATATCTTTGAATGAACTAGGTATACGAAATAAAGATCTCGTGTTTGTTTTTTTTATTTAATGTCGATATTATATCTGACAATTCCACCTCAAGATTTAAAGTAGGAAAGTCTTCAACTAAGAAAACTGTATATTTTGGTACGTAATAACCTAATCTTTTAGTTAATTATAATTCTATTAATGTGAGCTAACATTATAAAACATAATATAAATAAATTAAAATAAAATATACCTATACACCTCTGCCTACCCCTTCGGGGACCCTTGTGGGAAGGCGTGAGGATATATTATTATTTATAAATAAATTAAGATACTTTTAAGAGAGGTAGGGCATAACCGGTTACCCGTTCGAATTTCGAGCTGCGCGACTGGGGCTACCTTAGAGAAGTCCGTAGCCAAATAACACATTTTTTCGTAGCTCAGAACAAGACTAGACGCATTAGATGACTTTGTTTGAATCACTAAAACATCATATAGCTCCTTCATAACTCATATAGTAGTAAAAGGATTTCACACACATAAATATGTAGGCTTTAAAAATGTATTCATTGCGATTTTAGCCTGGCTTTTCTTTGCGTGAAAAGCTGCAGCTTTCTCACTAAAGCGCAGTGAAGTATCCGGAATGTTTTCAGTACTGACTGAAAATATTCCTGCTCCATGTAAAACCCCGGAAAGAAAATGTTTGGTACGCGTTTTTGTTTGTTCTTCGGCGTAATTAAAAACAATGTTTTGCTTTCTTAATGAGGCAGAACATTATAACATGCGGCTAAACGTAGACTTATTACTTGCTCCAGACGTAGAAGAGTTGGTTACACTTCTACAAAGTTGTCTTAGATACTATAGCCTAGTTTGGGCAATGATAACGTATGGGGTGATATTTTATTACATTTTTTAGTAAGAATAAAATTGTTACATTGTCAAGTATTTATTAAGTTTCAATAAGCCACAAGAAAAGGTTGTATCAGTAAAGAACACAATTCTCCCTATCATAAACACGCGTTCGATTCATGATTGAAAATGTTAATGAATAATAATATTGGTAAGTTAATATTACGGTAAATGCTAAATAAGAACTTTTTTACAGGTAAGTCCGGCAAACATGTCCCTGCCCTTCATCGGGTAAGTGCTAAAATGATTATAAGTCTTAGGTTACGTGTACGTAACTTTTCTATTACAGAATTTATTACTCGAATGAGATTCAATCGTTAATTCTGTAAAGCCTATTGGCCAGTTGTTGAATTGCATTAATATTGGGTGCAGTATTGGCGGCAGAAATGTGATGAAGTAAATGGTGTTCCGTGTAATATATATGTACTAGCCTTTGTTAGTATGTTTGAGTTTACTTTATTGTATAGGAATGTCACAAATGAGCGGAGAAGTGATGAAAACGTACATTGATTATTGCCGAAATAATAGAATTTACATGTTACTTCGGCCTTAAGTATATCAACGAACAGTGTGACTCATCGGTTGTCGTAATTAATTTATATTTATGAGGTCGTAACCAGTAAGATTATCCCGACTGAGCAGCAGAGATATTAAGACTATCGCTTAAGCCGGCTTTAATAGCGTCGTTAATGTGCTTATACTGAATAGATTGAAAATCTGATTGTGTTGTGATTTTAACACAAGTTGTTGCCAGTTTATGACAGCGTTTGCCTTATATGTGCTACGCGTGACTCTAGCAATACATTATTTTGTTGATGATCCCTTGTTCGTAGAGATGCTACGTGTAATGTGTAGGCGATTCAACTGGTCGTAGGCGTGCTACGCTAAACTGTAGCAATTATGTGGGCGATCATCAATAGTTCGTAGACATTTTATTGGTAGTTGTTTCGTAGAGTTAGTTATACTTAGGCCATTTTCCGTTAAAATACACGTTATTTCTACAAAAATATTGAAGTAAGGTAAATGATTGATTACGATCTTCATTATTTTAATCGTAACTGTCGCACTAAATATTTTAGAAACTTAATGAAATGCAGACTGCAGATTATTTATTTACCTATATTACGTGATAGAATAATAAAATGGCAATTTTACGTTATTCATATTATATAAATGCAACCAGTTCGGTTAAAATATGCTGTTGCATTTTACTCAGCCGACCTGCAGCCTCAAGTCATCGCAACTCATGCTTTACAAACAGCGGTTCTCCATTCAGGGCCGGACCAAACCGCTAGAATATATCGATATTGCACACCGCGGAATCCTTGGAAATTAGCTCTTTGTTTTACAACTCTTTGTGTAGTTTGACGCTGTATTTTAGAAGATTCCGTCTCTCGTGTTTTACATATCTGCTCTCTTGAAAATTGACACACAAAATGGAGTCGATTAGATATTTAAATGGCACAGTACTAAATATTCTGGTCAATAACATCATGATAGGGTTGATTATATAGCGGACCGCGCTAAAGTTTTGATATATGACCGCACTACGCCTGTTTTAATCCAGGATTGATTTGAAATGAGCCCCATTCACCACAACCGTGTTGGCGTATTCACGACTTCTGTTACCTATAGCCACATACCAGTGAAATTTTCAAATAAAAAATATGAGAATTCTGTTCGCACGCATATGATACATTTTATGAGTAGTTTTTGCGATTTCACATTTAAAAGTTATACACTTCTCTTCATCAGAAAAATCGAAACACCTATAAGTTTTTCTTTTGTAAGAGTTATCAGGAAAATGTGTATTTAGGTTAATTTGCCACACGAGGGTTGCCCGAAGGGGTAGGAAGAGGTGTATAGGTAATACCCACACACCCACTTTCCGCCAGAGGTATATTAGGTGCCAACGTGACAGATGGTGAGTCCATCACCGTTACTCAAGCACGACTATACATACGCCTTTGAATTTCTTCTCAGACGTTTGTAGATTTCCTCTCGATGTTTTTCTTCACCGTAAAGCTCGTGGTGTGACTAATCACTGTACTTAAGTTCAGAAAAACCCATTGGAACAGTCGGGATTCGAACTTGCGACCTTTGCGTCGCAGGCAACTGCTTGAACCACTCGGCCACCACGGCTTAATAATTAATTAAATTTTTTTTTTTATGTTAATTTGCCAAATGTCGTATAATAGTGAATAATGCCTCATATTATTCACTATTCAATGATTTTTCTGATAATCGTTACAAAACATAAACTTGCAGTGGCTAGTTTTTTCTCATGAGAAGTGTATGTGTATTATGTTAAATTGAGCTACTAAAATCCCGTAAAAAAAGTGAGTTCTATTAGCGGCTAGGCTTATGGTTACCTTAATAGTTACGCAATATAAAGTTCTTCATGACTTTTAGCGATAGTAATCTAGCGATTTTAGAAATGGTATCTCGGTTTTTATGATTGAAGTTTGATTGTCAACGAGATACATTTTACTACTTTTGTATTGTAAGACATACTAAATGTATACTACGAAATAGCTGTTGTGGAGCGATGTCACTTACCATTTTGTTTTAGTTTTTATAAGGCTTTACTTGGCCTCCTGCCAAGTAAATTTCAAACGCTTAAGCACGCACATATGGTCCCAATTATGTTCGGATCTATAATATTCTTCTGAGAATATTGGCCGATTGCATATGTGTTGCCCTGAATATAATTGCTTACAACATCTGCCATTGAAACTGTGCTTCGGTTTCAATTTCTGACGTGGCCTTCGCGAATATAACTATTTTCCGTAATATTAACCATAGTTAAAGTTATATAATACAATTTAATAATATATCCTTAGGTATCTTTCCAAAAAGTTCCCCAAAGGGGAAGGCAGAGGTTTATAGGTAGTACCCACACACCCATTTTCTGCCAGATCTATATTTTAGGTCCCAACGTGACAGATGGCGAGTCCATCGACGTTTCTAAAGCACGACTGTACATATATATATATGCAGCTTTCCAATGGATGTTTTCCTTTACTGTGGTAAAAGCTCAAGGTTTTAATAATACTGTACGTATATTTAGAAAAACTCATTGGCAAATCTTTGTGTCGCAGGCGACTACTCGAAACATTTGTGATAGTAATTGGCACGTCACAATTCGTGCAAGTGTGTTCATAAAAATATTAGGTTTCGGTATAGTCTGTTCACATGTTCTATTAGAAGTAATTTTACATAATACTTATAGTGCCTTAAGTATATTTAATCATCGAATACACAATTATGTTATATATAACAGTAAATGAAACAATACATGCTGAAGGACTCGTAGAGTGTTTGCTAAGCCGCTGTTAGTGTGCATCCTTGTGTTGTTCTCTGAGTGTATTGACCTGCAAAGCTTAGATTGCTTTAAAAGCACAGCTGGAACCAATACGCTTTTCGGTAAGGAAGATTGAAGAAGAAGGAAGACCGAGGAAACCTCATGTACCTGCGTCCGAGACGAATTTTAAAAGCGTATATAAAATCGTGTTACACAGCGACATTAAGATGTCTCATGCAAAATGTACGTGTCTATATATATCTTCACGTGCGCCTTCAGGGACCTTTGTAAGCATACATATAATTGTCTAGTTTTATTAAGTAAAATATCGAACTTAATTCACCAATCTTCGAACACTTGTAAGCGTCTCAACCCTAAGGCTAAGGTGCGTACAGAAAGTGAAAGTCACACTTGGTAAATGGTTTGAATGTTTCTGTCAGCAAATTGATTGTAAAGTTATACGGGTTGTGCCATTTGATTGATCGTAGATATTACTATGTTAGGATAAATTTACTACTACTCTATACTGCCTCAGTCAACCTTGCATAATTTTGTTTAAAATTTAATGTCTTCTATGGCCCAAGGTGGTCTAGGTTTGGCGATAAGATTTCTACTCTGTACCTGCATATTTTATGGCATTCATAGGGGCATCTGAAAAGTCTTATATAACAATTGTTACTTTTCAAATAAAGTCGCGTATTCTTTTGAGAGATACTTTAAAAACCCCCGTCACACAAGTGTCCGAAATTCGCAAACTTCACAAGTGAGACGCTTCCCGAGGTTATATTTCATACGAAGCTTTGAAATGTCTCCCTGATTCCTTTCTGTGTTTGCGAGAAATTGTTTGTCTTGTATATTTACTGCACTACTTTTCAACTACAGTTGTGCAGATAGCGGTTTCATTTATATTCGATTATGGTAACGCAATTAGTTAATATGGTCTTATTAATTTTTAGTTTAATTAGAAATTTCTCTTATGACGTATTAGAATCTACAATTAGCTCGCGAAAGGAATACATACATACCAAATGACGTATCCACAATATATTAAATGCACTACAGATAAAGCCATAGTCCCTAAACATCGTGAGTAAAGCTGATCCTTTATGTCCTTATCCTAACGTTTATATTTACTTGCTCTCCCTTACAAGAACGTATCATGTTGCCTTCATCTATCGTTGCTCTACTTCATAGATGCAACAAATCGTAGGATTTCCTCGGAAACTAGATACGGTACAGGGATGTTATGTAGACCTTGACATATTTTCACGCCTTGGAATAGAGCGTTGAAAATTGCCCGCCATGCCGTAATTTACTACGTTGATGATACCAGCAAAAAAATGCAGCTACTACACGACGAGGTAATTGCATAAAGGTGTAACGAGCGAAGCGGAAGTAGCAAAATAATTTTGGTAAACGTGGAAACGAAAAAGTTTGCACCTTAAACGATCTCGTGGTGATTAGAGGATCCTTTGGGGAATTAACAGCTTCGGTAACTGTTCAGTCGGTGATTAAGTACGGGTGTTAACATTGTGATTCGATAGGTAGATCAATGGTAGCCATTTGCTGGGGTAACCCTGCTATTTGTCTTTTTCCCAACTCAGGAAAATGTTCCAGATAATTTGTATTTACAGGCATGTGATGCGTGTCATGCATGTCACGCGAATGCAAAACTTGCGGCAATTGGGCTTTGGCTACCTTTTAGGTGTTTTTAAAATATAATACATTTTGTTTCTTTATGCCATCCTACAATAGTACTCGAAGGGCTGTAATACAACGCTCTTTTCGCTTGATATCTGTTTAGGTGCCAATGCTCGTGGTGTAATTAATCTCTCTACTATAAGCTCTGAAAACTCATTGGTACAATCGGGAATCGAACATTAAATCTTTACCTTACAGGCTTATTCCAACCACTCGGCCAACACGCCTCACACGTTGTTACTGCATTTTAAATACTCGGTTATTTCATAGCGCCTTTAGAATCATGTAACAATGGAGTTTGATTCAATTAAGATGAGCTGAAAGCAAAAACCGCAGTAGCACAAAATTGCACATCGGGGACGTTAAGTACTTTGTCTGTTCCATCCTTTTCTATCTTCTACATAAAACTTTTAAATGTACCAAGTAGTGGTTCCTTCGTGTTGAATTTACTGTTCCTAATGCACTCACTTTATATCCATCTCTTTCCCACTTGCGAGTAATGAGTGAACGTAAATTGCAATGTTGGTCTTTGCGGCGGTGGTTCTTTGCCTATAAAATGTAGGTCGTGATCGGGGCTGGTTTGCCTTTCACAGTCGGTATTAATGCTTGAGCATTTCTAAGAGCATCGACATTTCGATTTGCATCAAATATTCATTCGGGTTTGACCAATCTATAAGTAGTTAACGTAATTGAATTGTAAGTGCTACGATTTTGGGGCACGCGTTGGTGTGTAATTTTTTCTCATTAAATATCTTCTCTCAACAAACATTATTAGATCTAATTATTGAATTTGAATAAACTAATTCATGATCCGATGCTTCTATTATTACAATCTGAATGCCCCTCGTGAATACAGAATCCAATGCCACGGGACCAATTTCAACTGTCTGAACTCCGGTGTATTCTGGCAGGGATACTGAATTATTCAATTATATTATTTGTGGGAATATAATCGAGTTAGTCCCATCGATTTTAGGTAGTATGACATTACGCTATATAGCTGCTCTTGCCACGATTGCCATCATAATTCACAGCTATTTTACTTGTTTGATAGTTAGAGCTTCGTCTAACTAAATCGCGTGCAAGCTTGTTCATAATTAGATGTCTGTACTTACGGAAGGCATACGTTCCAATTATTTAGATCCAATTGATCGAACATCTAAGGTGAGAATGTTCGTCAGTTCGACTCGAAACTGGCAAGTATGTGTAATGTGATGTATGAAGTGGCAAATTAATGTGGATGAAGCTAGAAGTCTTGAAAAATATGGCAGATTTCTCTTTCTGCCTACTGCTCGGCGTGCTGATATGTGTGTTTGTTCCTGAGAATAGCTGGACTTACGAGTTTATTATATTGTACTCGACACTCGTACACGAGTATTTGTATTTAACTGTCAATAGAAATTGAATATACCTCTGGCGCAAAGTGGGTGTGTGGGTATTACCCATACACCTCTGCCTACCCCTTCGGGGACCCTTGTGGGAAGGCGTGAGGATAGAAATTTATGTAAAGCACGAATGGGTATATTAGGAGAAGATGTCAGATTTTTGTAGACGTTAGAAAGTATACACTATTATTATTTTACCTTCTCTTTACGCCGGAGATATTTAGGTTACAGCGTAATGGCGAGTCTTTGGGCTTTAGGCAACATTGTCCTTATTCCTTCGAATTCCTTCTTAAATGTCCGCAAATCTCTTCAAGAAGTTATTCAGAATTGTAATGAATTTAATTAAGTACGTTTAAAGGCAAATTCAAAAGCTTTGCTGGCAAATATAAATATTCACGATAAAATTATCTTCAGTTTCCCCTATTCAGCTGAATTTGTAGACAATGAGTTATATCAAATTATCCTAATGCTAGAGAAGGTAACTTGGATCTCGCGCTTTGCAATAAGAGCGATGGGCAAGCCAATCAGATCCAATAAGCGGGAATGGTATTCGATTACTGAAAGTGGCCGTTAAATATCTAGCTAAGGAGAACGGATTTTTTCGATGCTATTTTATGGTCACAACTTTTTTGTTTCGTACGGTCAGTTAAGGATTTATCGTTTGATTTAAGATTTTACGATTTAAGAACGTTATTGTCGGAATGTTTTTAATTTTGCAATAATAGCCATTTCCACCTTCAATACTTACTTAAACAAACATCTCCTTATGGGATGGAATGATAACATAGTACATTGACTACAATATTTTCTATCACAAACATGTTTATTTTCCACACAAACTTACTAGCCTGATAGTAAGCGGTTGCCGCCTATACACGCTTTTAATCAAGGGTCTCTCTCTCAGTATCTCTCTTGTGTATTTGTGTAAAATATTTTTACATGAATGTCTGAACGATAGAGATCTCTTCATACTCTTTTTGAAGAACCAGATTTTCTCCTTTGAAACTGTCATGAGGTTTTAAAAGCATCTAAAAGTTATATCCTGCGAAAGTGTTCTCGGTTCACATAGTCATATATTAAGCTCAACTCCACTAAGTACTTAAGTCTTATAGACATAAAACAAAGTGCCTTCACATTCGCTGTATTGTGTTCGTGGTAGTAGTGGCACCTATTAGCTTAAGGTCAGATTAACCAAAGTAGAAGTTGGGGTGTGAATAAATTAGTTACCAGCGGCCAGCGGAACTGAATTGAATTAATGTCAGCCAAAACCACTCTCGTGGTTCACATAAAGCTTTGTGCAACAATTTCATTTAAAAAAAAATATATTGAGACTAAATAAAAAAATAAAAAATAAAACGGAAAAATATTTGGTTGTATGTGGGTGGTTAGTTAACACACATACCTTCCGGGGGTACCTTTCAGAGAGTTTTGTGGAAAGGCGCTAATATATACATAAGTAATAAAATTTAGCAATAACCTTTTTATAATCATGTAGCTTACAATTAAATACGAAGATTACAATTCCCAATCAGTAAATTTTACAGTAGGTAACAATGAGTTTTCCTGAGCTTAAGTACAGTGTTTAGTCTCACCACGAGCTCTACGGCGAAGGAAAATATCGAGATGAAAATTGCATACGTCTGAGAAGAAATTCAAAGAATTTAAAGAAGAACTAGAGGACAAACAAACTAACATTCGCATTGATAACATTAAGATGGAATAAAAGAGGCATTATTTAACGTTATAGTAAGTAGTGTATTTATGTTTGTTTGTTTCTAGTCGTTATTATGTCGTATTAGCATCGCTAAACTTGTTAGATATTCCCAATAGTTTTGTATTATTTGCACTGAAATATTTCGCAATTCTAAACATGATTTACATTCACTGGGGATATAAAACATGTTTATTATATATTGTAACACCCGTGACCTACACAATAGTACATAGTTTCATAGACTTAATAATAATTCATTTCTAGAGACGGGTCCCGACGCCCGTTGCCGTAAATGATGAGGGTACGATCGCCGGAGACAGTCGTGAAGCCGCATTGCTAAGGTGCTGCCAAATATTTATAGCAGGGACATTCACACCCTCTTATATTGAATGAAATGGGCGCTGGTTGAGCAAAATATACTCACGACGCATGAACCTATTCTGCTTGAGAGATAGATTTCGTGTTTTATGATTTTCGGAATTTGGAATTCAAATATCCTGTCAATAGAAATTCTCGCTAGTAATTTGACAGAAATTGTATGATAATGCGATACACAATGAATTTACAATGCGGATGTGAATGGAAGGAGAGGCATAGGCATATATATGATATTCATACAGATAACTGGCACTCTTCTCCCTCTGCCTACCCCGTAAGGGACTTGGCTTCATGATAGGTGTGTATGTTATATACATATCATGAAGCCGTACCGCGCGTTGCCGGGCTATTTTATTTGAAAAGAGGGCGTTATTATACCTCTGCCTACCCCTTCAGTGCCCCCTGTGGGTAGGCGTAAAGTTGTTATATTACATTATTTGTTTGTGACAAATAAAAAAATCCTCTGTATAAATAGGCTTGGATCAAATGATTTCGGAGGTCTACTATTTTATTTTTCACCAGAGTAAATGCGAGCACATTTGTCTTGTTAAACTTGTCTATTGAGAAATTTCTCCCCAGAGGATATATTTAACACTAAAATCTTTTTTAGGAAATTGAAAATAAGTATGTATTTGGTCGGTGAAAGTTGTCGGGTAATGCCACGGGACATTTGCCGCGAGAGGAATCTTGACCGACTGACCACACAATACTTTTTCTAAGAAGAGCAAGATAGGAATTCATTCCTTTTTTATTTTCTACGGGCTTCCACCATCAAGGGCATGTTTGCATTATTATTATAATGCCCTTGATGAAGATAGAAGCCCATATTTGATGAAGAAGTACAACATTTAAGACTAAGACTTGTGATTTTTGAGAGTAGTATGTCGAATATTCTCAATATGAAATTACATATTGATTAACCGTTGAGTATGTACTCACTTTCAAAGTTGAAATATCAACTGAATCAGATTTCAATTTACTAATTACCTTATCATTATTTACGTCCAACGAACGTGTTTGAGACACGGTGGCGGACTCGCTATCTGTCGTGTGAGCACTAAATTCAGATCTCCGGCGAAATGAGGGGTTAAAGTCATCATTTGTTAGTATCTACACATGAAATACTGAAATTAATTATTTAAATTAATAGCAAACATACATTACCTATATGTCTCCTCGGTACCAACCTCTTGTATGACTTTACTCGTTACATATGAAAAGAAAAAGAATGGGATCTTATTTCCTATGTTGCTTTTCTATAAAGAGAAGGGTTCCTCGTAATATATATAAGGTATATTGAAAATACACCTGTGTAAATTCGTTGATAAATATTTTCGTTTCAAGCTAAATTGAATACCCATGTACACTGAATACAAAAATTCTGCTGAAACCTTTCATTCAGATGCGATGCTAGGGCGATATATTTAGTTTAATAGCACATGTTTCATAAAGAAAAACACTTCGGGACGTTATAAATAAAGGTCGTATAAAGAACCCTTTATATTTTGTTGCTCTAGAGAACGCTCAGGATTATTTCTGGCATCGGCGAAATGTCGTCTTCCCTAGGAATATATGAGTAGCACTTTGCTCTTACTACCAAGACCTGTAACATTAAAGTACCGGTCCCTATCAAACCGAGATGTGAGATGCACGGGAGACCACCTCTTGACCTTAATCATACTTTGTTCCGTTTAGAGTGAAATGGCGAGAACTTTCAATCGATGGCATGCATGTGGGTTTGGATACTGCTCTGCAGCTTAAACACAATTAAAATAACTTGAAGTTGCTCAATAACAAGCAGTTCCGTTCAGTTTCGTATGCGAGAAAAAAGAAAGGAAACCTGCAACACCGTTGTAGCGACGCCATCTTTTATAATTGTGAGACATCCAGTTTCCTAAGCAAATATAAGATACCAATATAATATAAGACCCGCCATTCTCGAATTACCGCGACAGTAGTAAAATACACAGACGATAAGAACATTTTTATATTGTATATACTTATGTATATACATTTAAGAGTTCATAACATTACATTAGCTGTTGGTTATTTTAGATATAAGCCGCAGTGCAGAGATTCGCTGCAAGATACTGGTGTCAAGGATGTGTTTTTAAAAAGGTTGACACAACCAATATACAATGCGATAAAATGGTATAAGAAAGAGAGGAAGAGAAGCTATCAACTGCTTAGATTAAAACAATCCAACAATCAATTATGTGGTACCGGTATGGTTGTGATCGTAGAGATTATAATTAGACTCAAGAATGTGAATGAAGTGATAAGGTCTTTAAAGTCTGGAGAGAACAAGTGGAGTACAGCTCCACTCGCTCTATGTACTCCGTGAGGGACTTCGCGTGTCACTCTCGCAGAGCTCTAGGCAAAAACATTTTTATAGTTTTTTTTTTTTCCAAGGTGAAATATACGGCGGGCATATTTCAATATGTCGAGAAGTGTGTACGGACTTTGCAACGTGAAAGTAAAATAGCGCTCGTTATGAAGTATCCAGTAAAGTTAACTGTTTCGGAAAGTGGAACATACGGGAAATGGACCAATTGGTAAAATCGAGTGGACCATTCGGGATAAAAGGGAGTTCAGGAAGTTTTCCTATGGTTTCTGAAGGGTTTATTTACTGTGGACCAAGAAAGTGAAATGATTTAGGGAAAAGTAATGGAATATTGTTTTTAATTAATATATCAAATCAGGCGATGATGAGAGCTTTTTCTATTATATAGTATCATTAAATTACCTAAATGTCATATATTGGTGCAACTAACCACAGTAAAGCTCGTAGTGTGACTAATAATTGTACTGAGGGCCAGAAAAACGTATTAGTACAAGCTGGGTGTTACGTATAATCTTTACTGTGATTAGTCATATCACGAACTTAACGGTAAAGAAAATCATCGAGACAAAAGCCTGCATACATTCGAGAAGAAATTTAAACGCCCATGTATAGATAGTCAAGCTTGAGTCACGGCGATGGACTTGCCATCAGTCACGTTGGCACCTTAAATATTTTTCTGGCGGAAAGTGGGTGAGTGGATATTAACTATACAAGACAGAGGGCCCATCCCTTCGGGGACCCTTGTGGGAAGGCATGAAGATATATTATATGTATATCTTGTGGATTAATGGGGAACAAGCGGAAGAGGTTTGTAAGTCTAGACTACAAGTGCTCTACTTTCTCTGCCTACTCCGATATACGTAAGTATATCTTTCTGTTCCAATTACCGTTATTCTAGCCCGGCGGTGCGTTCCGATTGTTCCGAGCAGTCTAGGTGAATAGGTCAAGATAATTGTTTACCTTTAACTCCCCAGTAGAGACGTTTACTTTATACAGGCAACGCATTGTGTTCTATCCAATTAAGTTGGTCGTATATTGTTGTATATGCAAATACCCGGTTACAATTTCAACAAATTCTTGATTAATACATCAAAGAAAGTAATGTAAGGTTTAGTACATAATGGCGGTCCGTTCAGTATATTTCCCTGCAACCTGAAAACAACGGACGAAATAGACCGGGAAACATCTGCATAGTTAATGATGTGACACGTAGGCGTCTTGTAATATTCACAACTTGTAAAAACCAGGGAGGTGCTACGGCTAGAATAAATTATACGCAACTATTCGTCACCTCAGTGTTACATAGTTTGATTATAATCAAACCCAATAGCACTAAAACCACAATTTAGGTGATGTTATTTCGTAGAAGCCACCGTGACATGCTGTGGTTTTGTGCTATTTATGAATAAATTGGGGTTAGTTAGCGAAAGCCCACCCGTATGATCGGCCCCTAAATTGAATTGTTTCCATCTCTTACCCCCCTTTTGGATGAATCCAGCACAAACAGTGGCGGAACGCACTACGTAACACCATTGCATTGCAGTATTTGGCGTGACAATGTAAATTTGATTTGTGTGTACATAGAGCTGACAAAACTGTTGTACTTTTTGTAGGCTATTATTTTCCCCGCGTTATGGCTGGTTCAGCTGTCGGGTAATTTTTCTCTTTGTTTGCCCAACAGCTGGTGGGTGTTGTCTTGTTTTTTGTAGCGTTGTTCTTTTTCCGCGGCCACGGCAGTCAATTGTTCCAACTGGATGTTGTCATTTTGTTCATAGCTGCAATAAATTTCGTGTGCTCGCATCTGCACTATCAGTCTCTTTGTCAGGTTGATAGTGGGTAATGATATGTTGTACTGTGAACACAGAGCTGCTGAAGTAGAGACATAAATATATTTTCAAAGATCGAAACCAAATTACTTCATTAAATGAGTATTTACAAAAAAATAAGGCACAGAGCTAAGAAAATTATTAAAGAAAAGAGAATATTATGATCAGACTCTTCGAGAAGAGTTTTTGTTATTTATAAGTCATTTAAACCTTGTCCTCTGCTACGTATAATTCGAGAACAGTGTAATAAGATAATAAAACAAATTATATTATTTATCTACATAAGGTCGAGATGATTAACGTTGTCTCATTTCCCTCATATTTTGTTGTGTTGTGTGTACATAGAACGCATCTTACCTTACCTTCGACTGCTAATTAATCTTTAACTTTGGGATAATATGAAAATTGTGTAATGCTCCAATGATACAACAATATAAATAAAATTCGACGAGGAATATAATGTTTTGTGTTAATTGTGAGCATGAACAGAGCAAAACTATCGTCCAAAATAGTTGTCGACGAATTGTAATGTATCTCGATTCAATCCCCTTTTCACCGCAGCCTAGAATTGGGAAATTGAATGGGAAATTAGCTTGGTACCGGAATAGCTTATCATATTAGTAACATAACTTAATTAAAATACATGGTGCTATAAATCTTTTTTTCTCTTGTGTATGACTGTATTTGTACACTTCTCGAGACTTCATACATACTCGCCGGTTACGAGTTATTTTGACACCCTATATTGTTTGATCGATTTAATCTAGTTAGTTGAAATGTTGCAACTGACGAAATAACATTTATTACTAATGAATAGCGTGTACTTTATAGTACTCGAAACCGATGAGCATGTATGAAGAGACTGATGAATGTAGACGAAGCGAAAGAGGTATTTCAGTCTAGAGAGCGCTCTATACTCTCTGCCTACCCCGTTAGGGACTTGGCGTGATGATACACACACACTAATGAATAGCGTGACTCCCGCATGGGTTTAGTGCTGATGCCTTTCCCCACAACAAACACCTTTATCTCATCACGTTACATGACAAGTGATAAGGGTATAGTGGTGATTATTCGAGATCGCTTATGGGATTAAGCTATGTTCTTAACGATTACTATCGGTGGAATACTCGTTTTTTCCATATTATGTGTAAGTAAGATTCGTGTTCTCTAAAAGAGCACATGCCGCATTAAAAGTCCGGCTGTTTTGAGCTGAGGCTGGGATGTGTGAGTGAATGAAGGCGGGGGTGGCTGGTCCGCGCAGCCTCAGATGCGCCCGGCCGGCTGCCAGTCGACGTCGCGCCTAGCGGGAACCTTCACGCGCATCCCGTTTAAACACGTCCAAGTAACCCCATAGTGACTGAATTAAACGTGTGCCAAACTTCATTCTATTGTAAGTAATATTGATCCTCAACAACATTGGAATCGACCCGTGCGTAAACTAAATAAGCCTCTTCGAAAACGGAATTCGGTCGCATTTCGCCTCTATCAGTGATTGCTTCTTGCTCCTTTTTTTTCGATGTTTAATAGCAATTACTGTTGGCTATGTTGGGGGTTGTTGATGTGTTCGTGTCCTCAATCTGTACACACCTTACCTCGAGGTCTGAGACAAGATACAGTAGCCAAGTCTAATCGTTGCGCGCCAATCACGTGGCGTTCCTTTCTATTAGAGTCTTAGACTCCGCGTTAGTCTACAGGTTGTTTCGTTAATGTTCCTACTATTTAATAAATTTATATGCCCATGGAAATTTATATACTGTTTATTTTCTTTAATATATTTCTCTAAAACCAAAAACCAACAGAACTCTGTATACTTATTGCTGCTAGCTAAATGACATAATCATTATTGCACCTCGTTAACTCGTGAGCATATTTTTTTCCTATACATTACAATCATTATTTTACTTGTTTATTTTTTGTCATAATATTTAATTAAAAGACCTTTAAAATCTGGCCTTGTTTCGTGTGCATAATATAAATCTGCTAGGTAGCAGCCTCGCATTTAGTACTCCCTTTGTAAAGACGAGTCTATATATCGAGAGGATTGCCAGTAATACTGTGATAACTATCATAATCCAGCTAGGTAAGCTCCCTGTTAGCTCACCTTGCAGTGGTTGCTTGGGATCGGGGCCTTGAATATATTTAATTTCCTTTCAAATTTACGTTTTAGTTGAAAAGTAAAGTTATTTAATTTTATATGCGTTAAGTATGTTAATATTTTAAGCACGTGTGACCCAGCAGAACCTACAAAGTTAAGATTGTGACTTCAAATCGTGATCTGAGCCATTATGTTTTTGCTGGTCATTAGCAATAATTTCACACCACTATTAACAAGTGCCGTGGTGGCTGAGTGGTTCGAGTAGCTGCAAGACAGAGATTGCAGGTTCGAATCCCGACTGTACCATTGAGTTTTTCTGAAATTATTACAGTGAAGTGATTACCGTGAACATCGAGACGAAACCTGCATATATTATACAGTAACGGCGATGGACTCGCCATGTCACGTTGGCACCTAAAAGATATATATCTGGCGGAGGTACGACCTTATTAAGAAAGGATCCTTAACAAAAAATGGTATAAATGTTTCAAATTTCAAGTACATATACCGTCGATTCATAACTGTTATTTACTCTGTTGCAAATCAATGGAAAGGTCACCGTAAATATAACTAGCCCATTCAGAGATAATATGATTAAAATGGGATCTATAAATTTCCAAATTTAAATTTACCGTCGAAACTTAATTCGTTTGGCAAATGTACAACCTTATTACGTTACCCTCTTCATAGAAGCTTTCGTTGATACATTACGGAGGTATAATCTAATGCTGACCCTACCTCATTATCGGATACAAGCCTCGCTGCGACACTGTCGAGTTTTGGAGACTTGCTCTACTGGAAGTTTCCATTGCTAAAATAAAAATAAGGCATGATAAAGGAACGTCAAATTGTTGAAAATGATTCGTTACTCTCTCATGTATTAATATTATGTCAAACTTTAAAAAAAAATGATGTTTACACACTGACAATATTAGCTTATGTTTTTTTGTTACGACCTTTTTTAGAGCTATACCTCATGACATCTGTTTGCTAAAATACCCGACGGCCAAATGCTACGCCGAACCGGTGTGATAAGCGTTGGAGAAATTGAAAAGGATTAAGTTTGCGCGAATGAGCCCGCTCGTTGGATTAAATTGGCTTAGTTTGCTATCTGAGTATCCCCCTTTTGGCATACCTCCTGGCTAAATTATTTAATTCTTATGACGATGGATAGCTTTTGTTTTTCATCAAAACCCCTCGAATCGCCTTCATTGCCTTTGCCATAACGTAATTAGTGGAAACACCAATTACTTGTTCGCGTTGATTTGATATTGTGCGATAAATAATACTTTTTGTGCTTCTATTATCATCGATGTTTTTTCTTTATTTATTACTATGACAAAATAAATCTTTATTTGCGATACTTGGCCTTATGCAAATATTTTTTTTTTACGTTACGTTCGCTCAAAACTGAAATTACCTGACAGTTATGCTATCTGGGTAGTTGTGATTGAGCAGTGAGTCCCAAACCACAAGCCCAAACTCCACAAGGAAATAGTATTATACTACTAGTACAGTACCACTCACCCATTTTCCGCCAGACATATATTTTAGGTGCCAACGTGGCAGATGTCGAGCCGTTACATAAGCACAACTATTACATACGCCATTGAATTTCTCATCATATGCACCCAGGTTTTCTCACAATATATTCCTTTACCGTACCTAATGCTCGTGGTTCATAAAATGTAATTGGTACAGTCGGGATTCGAACTTTACATAATATTTGCATTGAACTAAATGCTAAAAAGCTCTTTCACTACAAAGGTCTGCCTGCCGTGCGGTCTAATATTATGAGCGCTGTTAAAGGAGAGAGGGGGTCATAAAAGGATTGCCGTTTGCCAAGGCGTATAAGGTACAGTCACTAAAGGGAAGTACATCTCCCCTAACCGTAGGTACATTCGACCATGACCTACTTTATTATACCACCCGAGGTGACAGCCCATTTCAATACACGCCCCGAATAAAGTGACTTTTATGCAGTGCTGTAAAGATAAAAAGATTTACCATCCACGTACAGTTTAATTTTTCATATCAGTCACTAATTTCAATGTTCACTTTATTTCGTTTTGATAGAATAATATAATGAATATTTAAAAGTATACAACTGTACGCCTTCGATTCGCCCACGAAGTTCCCCAATGGCATATGGCACTAACTTTAACTAAATTTTAACACGTAATATATTTAATAATACATATTGTAACATAATAATTGTACATTTTGTTTTTTTTGTTATATTTTGCTTTTTCTAATTTATTAAAATTTTTATTTATTTGTATTTTTTGTTTATTATATTTAATTGTAATGCCATTTTATTATGGGCTAAGTGCCTGAAATATTTTTTTTTCTCATTCTATCAGAACTATTTTTTCTTTGGAGATGTATTTGAGCGCCAACGTGACATATAGTGAGCCTGTTGTCTTAATTAATCAAACTGTGCTATCAATAATCTTTAAGATATCTTAAACATCTTACCAATGTTATCAACATGGATATGGATGCATGATTTTTCTTCAATCATTCTCAAAATTTGAGCGAAGGTAGCTTATAGGCTGTTTTATAACACGGAACATTTAAACTCGAAAAATCTCAGTAACTGTGAACAGTAACATTTTTCGAATCATTGTTATCGCCGTTTAATCCAGGTAATTTGACGCGTCTTAGCATGTTCAAGGCGGGACAACGGAAACTTCCGTTCAAAATTGTGAGCTCAAAACAGAAGCTCCACCTTAAATAACATTGCAAACTATTGTTTTAATTTTTACTACACCATAGAAAATAAACCTTCCGTTAAGGGAGCTTCGTTATGTGTACGAACATGTTGAAGAAGGTCCGTAGAGATTTTTAAGGTAAACTAATGTTGAGACTTGATCTGCTGAAGACATTTGAATGTCACGTTATGTTTCCATTAGAGCTTGTTGACTCAACTATTGAGGAAATGCAGAATCCGGATTGTGACTGCATGAGAACATGTTATCGTGGTTTCGCAATACGAGGGCACGTGGAAGTCGATTTATTTTCACTTTCGTGTTCGCCTGTACCGCTAGTAATATTTCACAATCCAGGTTGAGAAGTGTCGTGCCTAAAATTAATATAGTGACACCGGTAACGCCGCTGGGTCGGAACATTTTCCAAATCAAAGTTCATCGTCGTTCAACTTATAGAAACTTTTTCTTGGCTTCGCCCTTGGCGGCCAGCGACTGGGGAATTTTGGTAACGGATGACTGATTCAAAACCCGGTCGGCTCTGCAGAGATATCTCATTGTATGACAGCGGCTGCGAACTGATGACCCACTGACCTAATTCTGGACTGCACCAGTCAGCGGTCCATGTACCTTACTATTTGTTTCGAGTTCTGGCACTGATTCCTGGCCAACTTATCCATATTCATGTAGTTGTGCAACTGTCGGGGCAAGAAATGCGCAATTTTTATTTTGCACCCCACCTAGCACTGTCGCTTAGGTTAAATTGCTTTTGTGGTCTTCCAATAAAAACCTTACTCTTTCTATTTTCGTAAATATGTCTATACTTCCGTATGTCTTCTTAAGGCCGGGGAAAATTAAATATTAATATGGATGAGTTTTTAATCTCCCTCAGAGTTTCAGCATTGAACGTACTTAACTGATATCTTCAGGTACATATGAAGTGAAGTCTTTGTAAACATGTTTGTTTTTCCCATATACATGTAGAACAAATATTTGTGTTGCTATTATTGTACGAATAACATTCTGTTGTTAAGTGTGTTTGAACGTTTTCCAATTTCATATTCATGTCTTGCGAATGCTATCTAGGTTATTATGGTTATTGCTTCGCCCATTTTCATTAACTTTAACGAAGATCAGGTTTGGTTATTTGTTTTCAAGGTAAAAAAAACTATTGAATTTGATTAAGTTTTGTGTCAGTAAATAACTCTCGTATTGAAATTTGCATGAACTCAAATTTGTTATATGTTACAAAGAAACTTGCCTTGATTTTCTTTTATCTCATCGTTTTGCCTTAAAGAATAATAGGCGTCATAAATGCTCCAGTTCGTCGGTTCATTTGGTGACTTAACCGTCGGCTAAATCTATATTTGAAGACCTCATAAAAAGAGCATAAAGGATAATAAAATGCCTGCTCCCTCTCTTCCGTTACAGGGTACCCTTTAATTGTCATTCAGTAATCGGCATAACCGACGCAGTGAAATTTAATGAGTCACATTCGGGTCAAGGCTATCTCTCACAGGGCAAAACAACACCTCAGTTAACTGAATTTAAATTTGCATCAACACTCACTTCACTTTAGTTAACCTGATTTGAATTTCAGCCCACGCCTCAGGGAATACCGTAATTGTATTAAATTCTATCCCTTATATTAGCCGTTCTGTCTAGGTTTGCATTTGAAAGTTATGTATACAGTATATAATACAGAC
>JACCPG010001183.1:0-13211 GCA_016069955.1 Drepana arcuata | reverse complement strand
TCTAGATAGATGATTCTTTATTTTGGCATATGTTTTTAATTTCTTAACCGATTAACTCGTGATTTTTTATTTAAATTAAAAGTTCACATTTTTTCATTATTATATTGGTACATACATACATACATATCATCACGCCAAGTCCCTAACGGGGTAGACAGAGAGTATAGAGCGCCAGTTCTCTCTAGACTTACATACTTCTTTCGCTTCGTCCACATTCATCAGTCTCTTCATACATGCTCGTCGGTTTCGAGTACTCTTAACGTTCCTGTCCTTCAGAGTCCGATCTATTTGATCCAGGTAGTTGGAACGTGGCCTTCCTCTGCCTCTTCTTGCACACACTTTTGCTTTGTATATCTGTTTCGTCAATCTTTCTTCACTCATCCTTTCTATGTGTCCAAACCAATGTAACATGCCTTTCTTCATCTTTACAATCACGCCCTCGTTCACGCCAGTTGATTTGCGAATCTCTTCATTGCGGATTCGATCTAATATCGTTACGCCGCACATTTTCGAAGAGATCGCATCTCGACTGCATTCAAGCTATTTTCATACTTCCTCTGACATACCCAGGATTCGCTGCCATACAATAAGGTAGGTACCAATATCGCGTTGTGGACAGCAACTCGAGCATTCTTGCTCAGACTTTTACTGCCCATCAACGCCCATTCACACATGGCTCCATTCACCTTATTTCCGGCAGTTATCCTTCTTTCAATATCTTTTTCATACTTTCCATCTCGTGTGAACATGCTTCCAAGATATACAAATTCATTCACTCATTCATTCATTCATTCATTCATTCATTCATTCATATAATAAATAATTATATAATAAAATAAAATTCAAATAATATTATATTGGTAACATTAAAAATATTATTCATATTTCATAAGTCTGTCATTCCTACGAAATAATTTTTAATATTATATTTACCGAGCTAAGCTCGGTCATCCAGGTACTTTAAGTTAATGTTAGTAAAAATATTATTGCATCCTCACGCCTTCAAATTAGGCTCCCCGAAGGGATAGGGTAGTACCCACTTTCCGCCAGAGATATATTATACTTTGCCTACCCCGTTAGGGACTCGGCGTGATGATGTGTATGTATGTATGTATGTGTAAATAAATACTCTTCGTAATCTATACATGTAATAAATTGGAGTGTCTGTAATATTGAAATATCCGCTTTTTACTAAATGCATATGGATGTATACACGGTACTGTACACCAAAATATTTTTTTTTTACAATTTTTGTCTGTCTATCTGTCTGTTTGTTCCGGCTTATCTCTGTAACGGCTGGACCGATTTTGACTGGACTTTCATTGGCAGATAGCTGATGTAAAAAGAAGTAACTTAGGCTACTTTTATTTTAGAAACTGAACGATATTTTTTATTCCATGCGGACGAAGTCGCGGGCACAGCTAGTTATATATAAAAAAAAGACAAAAGCCCAGCTCTTCAGTTTATCATAATAAGAACCTTACTTAGAACTAGTAGTAGTTGTTCGACATAGATTTGTTCTTTGACTTTTTTGATCAGTCATTTACTCCTGAGCTTTCTTGCAATTGATTCTTGAATAGAACTGCATTCGAGGTGAGAGCAATCCAGACAAATGGCACACTAACGAATAGTAACCGCTGTCATACATTCTGTCCTAATCCCGAGCACTTCTTCAAAGCTAGACAAACTATCCCCGTCACTGTGATTATGACTCACGATCGAAGATTTACACTGAACTTTCACGGATTAGAAAATTGTGTTGCATTTTCGCACATTGTATTTTAAACTCTAGCCCAAAGAAAATAGTGCTTGAATTCGTGTTACGCCTATCATGTGTGATAGATATCAGTATTTATGTTCAGAAATGCTTTTTGTTCAAAATTAGATTTAATAATTATTAAGAATGAAATTTAATAAAACACTTATTAAATTATTAGATTAAATTTAATGAAATCATTTATTCGCCAGAACACGGTAAGTTACATAATGTGTTGTTTGATTTTTTTTACGTTTAAACCGTACATGAGTGATTTAATCGCGCTTTAGGTGATATAAAATTGGCATGCGGACTTTTCCGTAGGTAAATATTTATATATTTAGATGTCTCCTTACTAACAACAACTGCTATGCAATATTTTACGCCTTCCCACAAGGGTCCCCGAAGGGGTAGGCAGAGGTGTATAGGTAATACCCAAACACCCACTTTCCGCCAGAGGTATATTAGGTGCCAACGTGACAGATGGCGAGTCCATCGCCGTTACTCAAGCACGACTATACATATTCCTTTGAATTTCTTCTCAGACGTATGTAGGTTTCCTCTCGATGTTTTCCTTCACCGTAAAGCTCGTGGTGTCACTAATCACTGTACTTAAGTTCAGAAAAACTCATTGGTACAGTCGGGATTCAAACTTGCGACCTTTGCGTCGCCGTCGAACCACTCGGCCACCACGGCTTTCTTTTACGAAAAATTTTACGAAAATTTAAAATATTATATATAAATAATTCTATTTAAAATTACAATAAAATAATAAATAATTTAAAATTACAATAATTATTTTATAATATTATTATAATTATATTATAAAATAATTAAACTTTTTTTAATTAATGTTTTATTCAAGATAATTCTATTTTGTTAAAGAGAAATTAAACTTAATTTATTTTATAAATCTTTTATTCAAGAGAGGGCATTATTATAAGATATGGGAGAGTTTGAAGGCTAGCTGAAGACAGGGCGCTATGGCGATCATTGAGGCCTATGTCCAGCAGTGGACTAGAGTGGGCTGATGATGATGATGATGATGATGATGGGAGAGTTTTATAAAATTATTAGAAGAAAAACAATCCGTGATGGCCGAGTGGTTCGAGTAGTCCCTGCAACTCAACAATTGCTAGTTCGAATCGCAAAAAAAAACATTGGAACAGCCAACAATGTTTTTTTCTAACTGATGTCAAATTCAAACCTAAGTCCCTCCCCATACAGCGTCGACTCCACGTCACTCTACTCACTCCTGGATTCTTGTGGGCATGTGTGGTCATATTCTTCTATTGTATTATTTTGGACATAACTGTATTACGATATAGATATCGTTATTAGATATTAGATATTATATAGTGCCGCGATGGGGTCGCGGGATGCGGGGAGTATGACCCGAGTATTTTAAGTGTTGTGTGCACTCATAGGTGTCCAAGACATGCCGTCATCGAACCGGACGACGACATAACGGTCCTCCAGGACGCACGACAAAAACATACCAACACTACACACAACCGACCACTGTTCCGTCCTCGCCGGCGAGCCTCGACGCGAATAAGCCGTAATGTTTCCCCCCGACCCCCAACGCAAGCACCAGCCCGCGCCGAGCCAGACGCGCAAATCCCGCCCCCAAATAATATATAAATAAAATTAACAGTCCAGCCCAGCTTCCTTGCTCGCGATCCAGCAACGCCCTAAGCCGAGGTCCGTACCCCACAGGGGGTGCCCTTAGCTGTGTTGCTTAGAAATAAAGTGCCTGGCTGGAAGCCTAGGTCTCGCCATTGACCGGCTAAGTAGCAAAAGTTCCCGGAACTTACGCTACGAGAGACAATACAAAAAAAAATGCACTCATAGGTAATCAGTGTGTACCGATAATACTCAAATATTAGTGGAAGGTTGCACACTTACATAAGGAAGATGATAATGGATGTCTTCGTGGATAAAACTATCTATACATTGTCGATGAACTTTAACTGCGTATCCTGAATGGAAAATTCCCAACTAGATCGTCCCATGTACTACCTTGTTACATACATACATATCATCACGCCAAGTCCCTAACGGGGTAGACAGAGAGTATAGAGCGCCAGTTCTCTCTAGACTTACATACCTCTTTCGCTTCGTCCACATTCATCAGTCTCTTCATACATGCTCGTCGGTTTCGACCTTGTTACAAGTGGAATATTTCACGCAATGCAATAAAGCTTGAACAAATCTGCATATCATATTGGGTACAGTTAACCAATTTATAAAAATTCAATTCTAGTTACGCGAGAAAATCGTTTTTGCCAGAGAGCTAATTTTGATTGGACAAAAATGGTAAAAATTTTCTGCTTTTGCCGGAAAAATGCAGTAACAAATTTTACTTATTAAATCCTCACACCTTCGTAGGCAGAGTATAGTATAGTGGGCAGAGCCTAGTGTATAGTTAGGTAGTACCCACACACCTCATAAATAAATGTATCATTTATCCCACTACAAGCCGACGGCCGTCTGGTCTAGTGGTTAGAGCTCCTGACTGCGAAACTTGAAGTCGCGGGTTCGAATCCCGCTGAGGTCAGATATTTGTGTGATGAACACGAATATTTGTACCTTAGTCTTGGATGTCCTATGTATTTATGTATATGTATATCTATCTATATAAGTAAATATATCGTTGACTAGTTACCATAACACAAGCTTTGCTTAATTTGGGACTAGGTCAATTTGTGTGGAATTATCCCAGTTGTCTATTTATTATTTATTATAATATAAATAATAAATACCCTTTTTTATTTTATTTATTTATATTAATATTATTATTATTATAATGAAGGATATTTGCATATACTGATACCTCTCGATGTGGTGAGTCGTGGTGTGACTAATCACTCAACTTTAGTTCGGAACAACTGATGGTACACCATCTCGAGATTCGAACTTGTAATCTTTGTGTGGCAGGCAACTCCTTCGGCTCGGCCACCACGGCTCTTTAGATTAAAGGATATATAATTCCAGAAATTGGCCAATTGGTGTAACATTATAAAATTAACGCGGGGGAAATCACAGGGCAAAACTTGTATGTATGTTATTTATACTATCTTCAAGTAAATACCTAGTTATTCTAAAGACGATTCTCACACTTGTAAATCAGTTATTCATACAATTTGTGTATTTAATATACGCTTATTGTTCTATAAAAAATATCACAGATCTTAGGAAACATTTCTTCATATTTACCTAATACTTCTACACCGCTAAGGCGTCTATAGTTATTTTGTTTGAATTTAACAGTTAAATTAATATATTCCTCATGGTTAATTAAATTTTAAAGTTGTAGAAACTAATCTGTGCAAACACGCACCAATAAGTAGAATGACTACTCAACACAACCGCATAGCTAGTTCCTCTGGAGACATTGATATGTTTAACAATAAGCTGAACCACTACAAAAGTCTAGTTACCGACTTTGTAAATCTTAGCTTAAATTACCTCAATTAATAAATAAATTCGTTGCTTAATTTAAATTCACAAATCTAATTGTAAGGAGCAAACCTATTTGAATTTCTATTTTACTTAAATGTTTTTTACTGCATACTGTGGTTTCCTATAACTGAGGAATCACAATTCTATAATAATTATAACTTAGCTCATAAGAATGTTTAGTGTATTGCTTGTTGGAAACTCAAATAAATAAATAAATAAAAATAAACAATAGCACGCCTTATTTTTCAACAGACTTAGTGAAAATATTCCTTCACAATTGCTAATAAACATAGGTTGCAAATTGCAAGCAGTTTTGATATAAACCTTGAGGGAATTGTCAATCATAAGTCAGATTTTCGCCTGAAAACTTAACGAGAATGGTAATCTAGGTATAAGTTAGTCCCCTTTGAGATAGCAGCACGATAGATATTCGCCACTGTTTTAGATATGTATGTCGCCTATGTCGACCCCGGGTTCAACTTAATTATTTGTGATCCGTGTTCAACATGGCTGTTGAAGTTTAGGAGTACAGTCAGTCAAAACTATTTCGATAATACAATTAATTATATATATATATATATCCTCACGCCTTCCCACAAGGGTCCACGAAGGGGAAGGCAGAGGTGAATAGGTAATACCCATACACCCACTTTCCGCCAGAGGTATATTATGTGCCAACGTGACAGATGGCGCGTCCATTGCCGTTACTTAATTAATTAATTCATTCATACGATGTACATTACAATATACCTAGTGTATCCTTCTTCCTTGTGATATTATAAGTGCGAAAGTTTGTGCGACTACTGAACGGAATTAGATAATATTTGTAACAAAGGTTGATTATTAGCTAGATTTATTCGAGAATATTTATTCTCGAATAAATCTAGCTAATAAAATAAATTTTTGCTAGTTATTTAACTAGCAAAAATTAAAAAATCACATACAATGGAGAATTTCATGCGGGCTCCAAGGAATGAACTGAGTAAAATTCCTTCATATTTATCATAGCTAGCTAATTATCTATCTCTATACAAAATTGTATCAAATTTTATTCACCCGTTTAGGCGATATTGAGTAACAAGCATCCTTACAATATTTCACATTAATACTTTTCGGGATTAAGTTTCAGTGTCATGTCGCTTACAACGCTGTTAATAGGTTCTAAACGGGAGTCGACGATGCAATACTCGTTGTATACGTACCCGAAGATCTTCATAGTCGGGGCAAGAAACAGCTGACTGTACAAATATATAGCAATGATTAAAGACAGGTCATGAGCAGGGCTCATGCGGGCCGCAAAGTTACATATAGTTCTGGCAAATTACCACCGCTTATGTAAGCTACAACTCGTAATATTGAACGGTACAGTTTGTGCTCTTACTACCAAAATGTGGGGTTGATGATACTTGGACGAAGTGATACTTATGGGAATTTGGATGTCTGTGTACTTATATTAAACTTGTTACACAGTACTGAAAATATATGTTCGTGCTTTGACAGTCACTTGAAATTGTATCTTAAAGTTAATAAATTACGGTCCATAATTGTTGGACATTTATAAACACCACGGAATGTAAAAAACAGACGTAGAAGGCTTAGAAGAAAATGACACAGTGTAGATACATCTAAATAATTGATCGGAAGTAATGCTCGATCAGGCAGTAGTAAGAGACGGATGCCTTTGACTGCACAACAAAGGGAGTTAATAAAAAATGTTCGACTGTGTATGGTAGGGGACTTTTATGCAAGATAACATAGCCAAGATTAATCTTTATGCAAAATAAAATGGCCAAGATTAATCTTTATGCAAGATAAAATGGACAAGATTAATCTTTATGCAAAATAAAATGGCCAAGATTAATCTTTATGCAAGATAAAATGGCCAAGATTAATCTTTATGCAAGATAAAATGGCCAAGATTAATCTTTATGCAAGATAAAATGGCCAAGATTAATCTTTATGCAAGATAAAATGGCCAAGATTAATCTTTATGCAAGATAAAATGGCCAAGATTAATCTTTATGCAAAATAAAATGGCCAAGATTAATCTTTATGCAAGATAAAATGGCCAAGATTAATCTTTATGCAAAATAAAATGGCCAAGATTAATCTTTATGCAAAATAAAATGGCCAAGATTAATCTTTATGCAAGATAAAATGGCCAAGATTAATCTTTATGCAAGATAAAATGGCCAAGATTAATCTTTATGCAAGATAAAATGGCCAAGATTAATCTTTATGCAAGATAAAATGGCCAAGATTAATCTTTATGCAAGATAAAATGGCCAAAATTAATCTTCATGGAAGATAAAATTTCAGTCGTAACCTCATGGCTGACTTGCAAACGGTCCTTATCAGTTGCAAAATCTCTATGTAATAAAAAAAGGAGAGTTTGTTATGCGGTTTCTTTTCCAAACAGGTTTATTCTTGGAAACGGCGGTACAGGTAATGATACATTTTAAAATACCTACCTACATGATGTTCATACAGTGTCCCATGTGTCCCTTAGGTCGAATAAAAGTTTTTAGAATTTGAATATGTATTACGTAGAAATTTTCCACTCCACAGTATTCAAAAAGTAATAACGCTCCTACGATTTGTTGAAGCCGAATAAAAAATATAATCAAGAATTTGTTGGATATTTAATAAACTGTATCGTATCACACACGAAGGTAATACAATCTTAAAAAGCAATTTCAATCGTAATTTTATTTGAACAAAAGGAATGAAACTTACAATCGTTGAAATTGCGTGTGTAACGATTTTACACCGTAACACCTGATGCTTTGAATTATATAGCAGTACATACTAAATTTGCGTTGAAACGCGTGTTATTAAGAGCTCTTACACATGCAATACGCCTTTCCGCCCACCCATCCCAATACTACGCTCTTTTAGCCATGCGCTGCGGTTTACCCACATTAAAATATACATATATATACATACATATCATCACGCCGAGTACCTAACGGGGTGGGCAGAGAGTATAAAGCGCCAGTTCTCTCTAGACTTACGTATCTCTTTCGCTTCGATCACATTCATCAGTCTCTTCATACATGCTCTTGACGGTTTCGAGTACTCTTGACGTTCCCGTCCCATATATATATGTAACAAAATTCTACTTGGCTTCGTCCCCGATATAAGTTGTTACTTTCAGTTTCAGTAACACACTAGGTTCACCATTTCGTGATAGCCTGTTCGAAAATATCTTCATTGGAAGGCTTCATTATAATATAAGCTAACTGTCAATCAAAATCAAAATCAAAATCAAAATATTTTATTCAACGTAAGGGACACAGGGAACACTTATTGAACGTCACATATTTAATATAGACTAAAGTTACCAAAGTTACCACCGTTTCCAAGAAAAAATACCTGCCAGGAGAAGAAACAATGTGAAAGTCTCATCAAATTGATCTCATTACAGAAAGAACCAGAACAATGAAACAGACAGAGAAATTTATGAATAATATTTTTCTTATTAGTGCCGTATATATTTTCGTATGCATTTAAAAAACATGCCGACACCTTGAAATATAGCTATCTGCGGCGAAAAATTGGGTGTGGTGGGCACTACACACCTCTGTCTTTCGGGGACCCTTGTCGGTAGGCGTGAACGTACTAGTATAGAAGATATCTCAGAAAATAGAACTGTCTTCTAGAAGTTGCAGGGTGCTGTGAATATATCCTCATGACGATGCAATGAAACAAATAGCTCTAAAGATAACAAATTGGTAACATTATTAAAGGTGGTAAAATTCACTTCGAGATATGGTTATATCAGCACCTAATAATAACATTAAAACGTAGTTAGAACAGTTTATTTTTATGTGAAAAGTATCTGTGCCCGCAACTTCGTCCGCGTGGAATTTAACAAAAGTGGTATTGTTCAATGTCTAATATAATAGTAGCCCAAGTCACTCATTATTACATCAGCTTCTGGTGAAAGTCCTGTCAAAATCGGTCCAGCTGTTTCATAGATTAGCCAGAACAAACAATCAGACAGACAGACAGAAATCGTAATCGTATATTATATTTTGGTATATATACCGTGTATATCCATATGTATTTAGTATAAAGCGGTTATTTTAATATTACAAACAGACACTCCAAATTTATTTAACTGTACCTATGTAATGATAAGGTAAAGGAAATTGTAATTTACTTCTATTTTATATTTTTCCTTGTAGCGTGTCCTGTCATATTGTATTCGAACAAGAGCGAGCTCGATATGCGCAATCTCACGTCTCCAAAACAAATGAAAAATAACCTTTTAGGTTCGACCTGTGTAAACTTATTTGCACCGGCTCTAGTGCCACTCTATCCTAGCAAGATATTAAACCGCAACCTACAAGCATTTCGGTCACACTATTAAATTATTTAAGTTCCGCTTGTGTTGGCTAGGCCATCTATGGGCTGCGTTGGGAATTATTCAATAGTTCGGGTTAGGGAAGACGGATGTGGCCATTTGGGCGTTTATATGGCTGTTATAGTGCTGTTCCTCGCAAAGGGCAAAGGTTTACAAAGGAATTTATGAGACGGCCGCGTTTTTTCCCCGATTTGTGAATGTAACATCGCTAAAAGAAATCTGAGGAAATATATGTTCAATTACAGAGGAAAGAACTAAAATTTTAACCATTTTATTATGAAATTTGTAGTCACTTTTAAATTATAATATATCTTCACGCCTTCCCACAAGAGTCTCCGCAGGTATATTTTAGGTACCAACGTGACAGGTGGCGAGTCCCTCGCCGTTACTCAAGCACGACTTTACATACGCCTTTGAATTGCTTCTCAGACTTATGCATGTTTCCTCTCAATGTTTACCTTCACCGTAAAGCTCGTAGTGTGACTAATCGCTGTACTACAGTTCAGAAAAACTCATGGTACATTCGGAATTCGAACTTGCGATCTTTGTGTCGCAGGCAACTGCTCGAATCACTCGGCCACAACAGCTTTTATTTGAAATTTACTTTACTTTATCTTCGCGCCTTCCCCCAAAGGTTTAAGAGGAGAGATGTGTAGAGCACACAACCACTTTTCGTCGGAGATATATTTTAGGTACGAATATGACAGATAGCGAGTCCATCGCCGTTTCTCAAGCACGTCTTCTTCTTCGGCTTTTAAATTATATCACAAACGTATGTTTGTCTGTTGATGTAAAAATCATTTAAAGCTCATAAATAATTTTGTACGCCGATGTTTGCTTGATGCAGCACGGCTCTTATATTACCGTGCTCGATAACCAAGAATTATCTTTGTTTTACAAAGTGATAAGCTGAAGAAAAATAATATCGGACCTCTACCTCGGACAGGCAAAGAGAGTAGAGCGCCAGTTATCTCTAGACTTACATTCCCATAGTTAAATTTATTGTTTGATCTTTTTACGAGTTTGTTCGAGCGGATCTCTGTTTCTTCTAGGCTTTATCAACGTTTTGGTACCTCTCATCTTTTTTATTTATTTATAAAATGAACTTATTAATATTAAGGGTATAAAATATTTGCGATAATGCCTGCAGTAGCTGTAAATTGTGTCGCAGACATTAAAACTCATCCGCGGCTAGACATGTTCACAGTTCCTATAGGTAGGTACAGGAAATAGCACTGTGGTGTGTGCGTTTGTGTGTGTATATGTGTTTATGTGTGTTTGCAAACTATATAACACGTCTTCGCGTACGTCAATATTAAAAGCATACCTGGTGTAAATTAAGGATGACCTAAAAATTACATTAGCACCACTTTGGATGAGAGACAGGAAACAATGGATAGTATTGGAGGAGGCTGTTGCCGTCAGGCAAACCGAATTGAGAGATATTTTATAATATAAGTGCAGTTTTAAAATGTTTTACCTTTCTCTTTTAAATTACTTTTTTTATAATTTTATTTATATTTAAAAATTAAGACGCAAAATGTAAAAACGCAAATATTTCGGTAATAAAGGCTTTATTATTATGAATATTTGTGTTAATAAATAAATAATGTCTTATGTCTTACGTCAATATTAAAAGCATACCTGGTGTAAATTAAGGATGACCTAAAAATTACATTAGCACCACTTTGGATGAGAGACAGGAAACAATGGATAGTATTGGAGGAGGCTGTTGCCGTCAGGCAAACCGAATTGAGAGATATTTTATAATATAAGTGCAGTTTTAAAATGTTTTACCTTTCTCTTTTAAATTACTTTTTTTATAATTTTATTTATATTTAAAAATTAAGACGCAAAATGTAAAAACGCAAATATTTCGGTAATAAAGGCTTTATTATTATGAATATTTGTGTTAATAAATAAATAATGTTCTTACGAGTTCAGGCGAATCTCTTCAGTGTTTCTATATAAGCAAAATAATTACAAAACTTTCCAACAACAAAACAAACACAATAAAATCCGTGAAGTAGAATTAGTGTCCAAATAAATTTCTTTTCTAATTAAACTCTTTCGTACTGTAGCTGGGTCTTTCTAAGACAGTGTCCCTAATTGGTTGCAATTCTTTAGTCACGTGGGACGCTAAAGACTAGAGTATTAGTAGACTAGATCTTTCGGTTTGAACGTTACTTTCAACCGACTACGCAAAAAGATGAAAGGAAAACGGTATTGGCTCTGGAATCGTGCCAGTAGTCGGCAATAAACCGTCACCCTAAAGTCGGCGGTCGGGCGGTGGACTCGCCATCTGTCACGTTGGCACCTAAAACATATATCAGGCGGAAAGTGGGTGTGTGGGTACTCTTCCATACACTTCTGCCTATCCCTTCGGAGACCCTTGTGGGACTGGGTACTTAGATACTATAATAATATATTCCTTTAATGGATAATTAATTAAATTTATTTATTTAGAATAAAATCTACAAATGTTATCCACGTCACAGGTTTCTTCGGTTGAACATAAAACGTATTTTTCTTCCTTACGTCTTCCTTTAATTAAATAGTCGGTCTCGGATCGGCCGTATGAAAAGTACAATACGCTTTTTATTTGGCATACCTATATGACGATAGATGGCAGTCGGGAGTCGAACTTACTCCACTCAGCTACAGCTCTCACGCTGAAGATTATATTATAGATAATAACCCTCACAAAACCGAACATTATCGGCAAACAAAGATCGATTAACCCGCTAAACGAAGCCGAGAGAGCCTCGAGCCATTAGTGTGTGCAAACACGTTTGTGTTCTGTGAATAAGTGGAGTGAACAAGATTGGTAAGATACTTTGGTATTAGAGGGTGAGATTGAATGGTGTGCATACAAGACTTTCTCTGCCTTGATTTGGAAGCAACGCTTTCCTCAATCCAGTTCTATGGGTATATTTTCATTTACCTATCTTACTAACTTCCGAACTCAATCGAATATAAAACATCAGATTATTTTAATGATGGCCATGCATGGCAATGAATTGCTCCTCTTGTACAGAGTTTATATATGTAACTACCCCTACGTAAAAGGGAACAAATGTTAAAAAAGCAAACCGGGGAGTTTGTTTCGCCGTTTCTTCTCCTGGCAGGTATTTTCTTGTAGGTAGGTTTCTTGGAAACGGTGGTAACTTTAGTCTATATTAAACGTGACGTTCAATAAGTGTTCCCTGTGTCCCTTACGTTGAATAAAATATTTTGATTTTTTGATTTTGATTTGATTTATAAAATGGCGACCGAAACAAAATGGCGCCAGCGAATATTATTTTTATTATTTATTTACTATAACGGCACACTGCCTCTTACAAACAGGTATATTTATACTGTCTTCTCACAGTAGCCCAGACATACTGACAATATATCCATCCGGTCATCTGCAAACATATCACATTATACGTAGATAAATATAGATTTTAAGTCGGGAGTAACATAAAAAAATAAGTTAATAACAATTCAATGCTTAATTCATGATATTAAAGATGCAAAATTATAACTTTGATACAATTATTGTTTTCAAAGTGTATTGTTTGGTATAAGGACTTTGAAATCTTAAAAAAATGAAAGCTGTTTTAACCGCCGAGGCTA
>JACCPG010001178.1:0-29602 GCA_016069955.1 Drepana arcuata | reverse complement strand
AAAAAAAAAAACAAAAACCTATCGCCAATTTACTATAATATATAATATTAATTTAGTTTATTGATTCCACTGACTTATTGTAACCTAAACCTGTAACACAAATATGGTCAAAAGTTTTCTAAAATGGATTTCTTCAAAAAAAGAAGAAACGATAAGAGAATGTATAGTCGTGCTTAAAGCTATGGCGATGGACTCGCCATCAGTCACGTAGGCACCTTACATATATCTCCGGCGGAAAGTGGGTGTCTGTGTACTGCCTACCCCTTCGGTGGCACTTATGGGAAGGTGTGAGGATTTATTATAACATATATTTGTTCCTTGTGCCTTTACCAGAAGGATCCCCTAAGGAGTAGGCAGAGGTGTATAGGTGTTACCATACACCCACTTTCCTTCGGAGATATGTACATACAAATAGATTCCCTAACACGGGAAACAGAGAGAAATAATTTTAATCATCTTTAAATCATATAAACACTAATAATGGCACTACAAACATATGTCTGGGGTAAAGGTAAGCGGTTAGCGCAACTGATAAACGCTTTCCTCACTGCATGCATATGAACAATTAGTAAACATCATTTTATTTAATAATTATTGTAAAGCGAGTTGCATCGCTTTACCAGTCAGCATGCAGAGCAACCTTTAATATACGCACACAGAGGTATCTAATTTTACTACCATACAAACATACGAGACACAAATCTCAACTAAACTCTTGCTGAAATCAACCTTATTCCGATGACTATAAAGTTTTAAACCAAACGAATTGTTTAAGCACATACGTCATTTAAATCCCTAAGCAACACGTAATGTTATAAGAACGAGCCGAGCGTGAACCGAATCCGTAAAATTTGCCACCGGAATATAAACTCAATATAGGCAGATATAAAGTGGAAAATATGATTGGTAAATAAGCCTTCGAATAATCTTAGACTTTACGACTATTGAAATTGGGACTAAAATTGTATGTCTCGATATACTTTTGTCTATGTGTGCTACTTCCATGGTGACGTAACCAGGCCAATTATTAAGAATTCATTTTTATTTATTTTTCCCATTTTAATCTAAAAAACGGTAATTCCGTTACTTATTATATCTTCACTCCTTTCCGCAAGAGCCCCAAAAGGGGTAGGCAGAGGTATAACAACACCATCTTTTCGCTAGAGATTCAGTTGCCAACGTGACAGATGGCGAGTCCATCGCCGTTACTCAAGCACGACTATACATACGCCTTTGAATGTCTTCTCAGACGTATGCAGGTTTCCTCTCGATGTTTTCCTTCACCGTAAAGCTCGTGGTGTGATTAATCACTGTACTTAAATTCAGCATTAATAGGTACAGACGGGATTTGAACTGTGTTGCAGACTACTCTAACCACGCGGCCATCGCGGCTCATATCTTGAATATGCTTTCAATATTGACTCTGAGTGTTGTGACGTCACGTAAAGTGGGTTCTATAGTGCATGACCAACGCGACATAATATTGTATGCTTCAATATTTAAATTAAAACAGAATACATTATGTATACAATTAGAAGAATACACATTATTATTATTATTATTATTAACGAAAGGTATATAAATAAAAAAAATACGTACTTAGTTACGAACATACAAGTACCATATCGAAGAAATATGAAAAAAAAAATAAAAATCGAATGCTCATCCAAAGTGATACACAGAAAACAAACTTTATTCAAATGTTGGCATCATTAAAAATATAATCGCAGGTTGGCAACCGTGCGCAGAGCTCCGCGTCACTAGTAAATAATTGTGAAACTCGAACGCGATCGACGCGACTTGATACTTGTATTAATTATAATTATTTTATGAAAACGATGACTACAGGAAGAAGTATATTTTTTTTATAATTCAATTAAGCATTACATTTATTTATGTATAAAATTAGACAAAGGTGAAATCCTAAAAGAAGGGTCTCCCTCTACTCTGTATAATTTTTCAAAGTCGCAACAGCAAACTGACACGTTTGTTTAAAGTAAAAACATTCTTATTGCTGTTACAATTAAATAATATATTTTAAGTGATTGTTGCTTTTTATGACGTTTACCTCCTTTTCGTACTATTGAAGAATTATATACATTTCTATATGTACATAAAAAAATCCGAATCGGTTTAAAAAAAAAATGTCCACTGAATCTGGCAACCATATGATTGATAAGTAAAGCTATCTACTCACTTAAAAACAAAAGATAAAGACACATTGACATACAAAATAACTCGACCGCTTAACGTACCGTCAGACTCAGAAATATTACAGAGTGATAGCGCAAATATTGTTATCAAATGTATCATAGAACATCCGTTACACGTCAAGAAATACACTTCGATGTAATGCATACGGGCGTACCCTTAAAAAAATGTGCCGAGTAACGACTTTGCAAGATATTAGCAAAGCAAGTAGGGTGACCGAGGGTGCGTTTGTAAAGATGAAGAAAGAGCGCTACGTTGGTTTGGGCATGTAGAGAGGTTGACCAAGCAGATTAACTTAGCTGAAGAGTGAAGAAGCAGAGTAAGACTTAAGGATGAGAACGCTAAGAGTACTCAAAACCGGCGACAGCAAAAATATACCTGTAAGTCTAGAGAGAACATGAATATGTTTGTACTAAGATAACGAAAATAATCATTCATCATTTCCTAATGCAGGTTGATAACCTGAAATCAAATATACCGTGTCAATACAATAGTAACATTTTCGATCTCGCCTGTACACCCAGTCCTGCCTTATCAGTTAAACACACGAGAATGAACTGGGGCGATAAGATTAGCCAATACCTAGGGTCATTCTCCATATGAGCTACGACAACTGTCCAATTTCAAAATTGGCAGTGAAAACTAACATATTTTTAACCGACTTTGGAAAAGGAAGATAACAATTTTGGCCCCTACTTAGGTAGGTGCCTATCTTATATTTAAAAAATTTAGGCAAATTTTGTGAATATATCAAAATAATATTATCTGTATATGTAAAGATAAACTCTAAGTAACTGTTTTTAATATCAATACTTTTTAATTGCACGTAAAATCATATACAAACAAAAGCAAAAATTATGAAATATTATCACAAGACCAAGCGAAGCTGTATGTGACAGCTAGTATGTATATATATAATAATAATGATAAGGATATAACGTGGATAAAAACGAAACAAGTCTGTAGGTTTAGATAAAACTGGCGCTCGACTCTCTACCTACTATAGATAGTGGCATCCACGAAGACGCGCCCCTCCGATTTCTAGTCGAAGAGGTCGCGAAATGCGGGGAGTATGACCAGAGTCTATTAATTGCAGTGTGCGTGTGCACTCACAGGTAATCAGTGTGTACCGACAATACTCAAACATTAGAGGAAGGTTGCACACTTACACTTGAAGAAAAATAGTGGGGCGCGTCTTCGTGGATGGCACTATCTATATGTATGTATGTAAATAAATTGAGTATTCACGAACCAACAAGGGCTGAACACGTGTATGTGTTAAATGTTAAAGTGAAAGGTTATATCAATTAAGTATAATATGCATAAAATATATTTCAGCATACATACATTTTAATAAAGAAATGTTATTACGTACGTCGATTCGGAGCGGACATTGCTAAAAAGCTGGCTATCAACACATTAGTTACCGTGACAGGAAATAATAAAACATTCCAAATAATCAAAATCTTGTCGCGGTAATGACATCATATTTAAATGTTGCCCCATAATGTATTTTCATTCCCAACTAATGAGATAGTAAATGTATTACTAGCTGTGCCCGCGACTACGTCCGCGTGGACTCTAACAAAAAATATTCAGTTTAAAAAAAAAGGCGTGCTAGCAGAGTGGTTCGAGCAGTTGCCTGCGACGCAAAAAAAAATTCATTTCTTAAAAGCGGTTATTTAATATTACAAACATATACTACAATTTAATTTATTTGTATAGATGTATAGAAAAGTATCTTTACACATTCCCATAATGGTCCCCGAAGGGTAGGCATTACCCTATTTTCGCCGGAGCCATACTTCGGATGCCAGCGTGAGAAAGACGAGGTCTAAGTCTTCTCAAACATGTTTCCAGGTTTTCTCGATGTTTTCCTTCACCGCATCAAAGCTAATTCACACTCGGGGTTCGTACTTGCAACCTTTGCATCGCACTACTCGAACCACTCAAACTAATTAATAAGCAACATATAATTGATTAACATAATCTATAGCATAATATCGAATATCTATGGCATGATTTCGCAAGGACAAAATTAAAGGTTAAAAAATAAATATAATGATAACTAAATATTTTGAAGAAAGAAAATATATTATTCTAGTATCAAGTCTACTCTTCGCTGTTCTATATTCAAAAGTCGTCACATGCCGGGTCGCACCGAGTGTATTGTGTACGGGACAGAACGATCTTTATACTTTACCCTTCACATTATATTATGCATATTTTTATTTTTACATATATAACCTTAAAATATAAACTTGTTAAAGAGAGGCCTATCAATCTGAAAGACTTGACAAGCTAATTAACAAAACTATAAAAATACGAAATACCACATTAATAACTAATCACGAATAATTGACTTATATATTCGGCGGATTAATCTTGAAACTTTTAATCGAAAAATTAATTCCTCATTTACAGTTACGTGGGTGGAAGTAAGAATGTTGGGAATTTCATGACGGTATTATAAATGAATTATAAAAAAAATACACAGGGATTCAAATGGTTATATATGTTAATCAGACAATCCCAGGAGTCCAGACCTGGCGTTAGAAAGCCAAAAAACAAATGCGAAGCAACTTTTCAAAATAGCGCTGAAACTGCTATTTTCTGACAATTCATCAGTTTATAGTATCTTGACATTATTACTGTAATATACATTTCAGGATGAAGACATGCTAATAAAATGATAAGAGCCGTGATGGCCGAGTAGTTCGAGTTGCCTGCAATACAAAGATTGTAAATTCGAGTCAAAATTTTACCGTGTACCGAACTTAAGAATAATGATTAGCCACACCACGAGCTTTACGGTGAAGGAAAACATAGCAGAGAAAAACCTGCATACGCTTGAGAATAAATTCAGAGGCATATGTATTATAACGCCCTTGAAGTGACTATATTCAAGGTGAAGTTTATTTACGAGTATATAGTGTGTAACCAAATTAGCTTTAATAAATACATAATATTGAATAACATGATATTACGGCGCCGCTATACAATTCTCCATAATAATATACTACACATGTTGAGCAGGTGAGGCAGAGTGAGGTGCGCCTTCACTTCACATTCATCGGTCTCTCCATACATGCTTCGACTACTCTTGACGTTTCTAGCATATCCGATCGATTTGATAAAAACTTATATAATAATATAAAATAATAATAATATATCCTCACGCCTTCCCACATGGGTCCCCGAAGGGGTAGGCAGAGGTGTATAGGTAATACCCACACACCCACTTTCCGCCAGAGGTATATTAGGTGCCAACGTGACAGATGGCGAGTCCATCGCCGTTACTCAGCACGACTATACATACGCCTTTGAATTTCTTCTCAGACGTATGCAGGTTTCCTCACGATGTTTTCCTTCACCGTAAAGCTCGTGGTGTGACTAATCACTGTACTTAAGTTCAGAAAAACTCATTGGTACAGTCGGGATTCGAACTTGGGACCTTTGCGTCGCAGGCAACTGCTCGAACCACTCGGCCACCACGGCTTAACTATAAAAACTTACTTATTATATATTTTACTTATTTATTAATAATCAATAATCAGCATGCAAAATAACTACATTATTATTGAACGAGACTTTCACGTAAAAAAAAATAGTACTAAATTGTGATGAAATTGTAATTCGAACCCTTGCAAAGACATGTCATAAATAATACATCGAACTAATAACTAAAATAATAAAAATCACGACATCAAAATAATGAGTAAAGTTATTATACTCATAAAATTAGCTATTTATACAAACATACATATCATCGCGCATAGCAACCTAATGAGGTTAACAGACAGAGTAGCGCCAGTTCTCTCTAAACTCACATACTTCAGTTCATATGTATAACTTATGTTTTTTGTTAAACAAATTATTTCAACTTGAACTCTCACTCATAGCAGCAAAATCTCCTTAATATGGCATACTTTCCAATATTCCTGCGCCAACGAAATCAATATTTAAATAAATATAAAGCGCTCGACTCCAATAAAAATAATATCATTAATAATTTAAACTCAACAACGATCAAGATACGATGTCGCACTACAAATCCCATAACGTACTACAAAATTACTCTTTCTGTATCACAAGCGATATTCACGGTTAGCGCCGGGGCATAAGGCTCGTTTTGACTTGGCGTGGTAAAGCAATAGGTATTTAGGCTGTGGCCCAAGTGAGAAAGAATAATTAAAATTTAAAAGAATTCATAGCTGGCAGGAAAATTGGTTGTGTGTACGGGTAATTGTATTATTTTGTATGGAGTTCACTGAACATTAATTTACTGCATGTATTTAATAATAAAGATCCCCTCAAGGATTAAATATGTTAAAATTAATATCAATTTGATACAATTAGGCAATGTGACAAGACTTTTTCACTGAATGCTCGTAATTTATATTAAAATAATTCCATTTCATTATAGCAAATAAATAAATAACTATGGAGCGCTCGATGCTTGGAATCTTTCTGCGAGATAGAATACGAAACGAATACATTCGCCAACGCACGAAAGTTACCGACATCGGAAAGAGTTGCGCAATTGAAGTGGCAATG
Organism: Drepana arcuata; assembly: GCA_016069955.1. Classification (NCBI taxonomy): domain Eukaryota; kingdom Metazoa; phylum Arthropoda; class Insecta; order Lepidoptera; family Drepanidae; genus Drepana; species Drepana arcuata. The sequence goes on along the minus strand of JACCPG010001178.1, from coordinate 22,834 downwards.
GGCTGGTCATATATGTCGCAGAGACGATGACAGATGGAGCCAGCGAGCGCTTCACTGGAGCCCGCGAACGGGTGGCAGAAGCGTTGGAAGACCGCAAGCCAGATGGTCGGACGACATTAAAAAGACGGCAGGGCCGACCTGGAGTAGGATCGCCGCATCAAGATCAGCTTGGAAATCCATGCAAGAGGCATATGTCCAGCAGTGGACGCATATATGCTGAGAAGTGAGAGAGAGAAAATAAATAACAAAAGAACTGAGATTTCAATATTCAAAGACATCATTAAACATATTATCTTCACATATTGGATATACAACCAGAATGCAGAATTGCTAATGATCCTATATTCACCTGAATTTTAGCGATATCATTAAAACTCACAGACAAATTGTATAACACACTGTTAATTACATACTCTTATTGTCTTCTGACTCATAGACCGAGAATCTCATGACTTCTATGTATCTCTAAAATAGATAAATTATATCTCAAACACACTGTTATTTCCTGTATCTATAGGAAATGTCACACATCTTTATCCGAGGATGAGAGTTAGTGAATGTATGCGACACAGTTGACAACTACAACTACTGCAGGCGTATAAAAAAACTATGTTAAAACAGTTTTTCATACAGTTTTTTAAACAGTAATATATATCCATACGCCTTCCCACAAGGGTCCCAGAAGGGGTAGGCAGAGGTGTATAGGTACTACCCACACACCCACTTTCCGCCAGAGGTATATTAGGTGCCAACGTGACAGATGGCGAGTCCATCGACGTTACTCAAGCACGACTATACATACGCCTTTGAATTACTTCTCAGACGTATGCAGGTTTCCTCTAAGAATATAATATTTACAAAGAACAGTTGAAACTAACTGATAAAATATAATTGGATAATTAATTCTTTATGCCTGCATTCACCAATCCAACGAGATTGAAAAATAATAGTTTAAAAAACAAAAAAACACGCTTATTTAGAGTTGTTTTGATTCGATTGACAGCGTAAATATGTTCAAATGTCAATACTGTCATAACTTGCAAAGCAGAGTGCGTTCTGAAACATGCTACTTTCTATTTATTATTAACATGGTTATATTTTTTTATTAATTAATTTCAGTCGATTTAATTCGATGTCTTTAAGGAGGTCAAAATCAGGTTCAAGTTTTCGTTACATACTAACATACGTATGAAGCTAATAAAAGCGTGTTAAAAAAACGGTTAAAATAAGCCCGCTCCCGCCACCTCCCAAGCCTCGGACAGCGACCTTAACCGTAATTTCATCCATGAAATAGTTGGTGTTACCAAATAGGGATTAGAGCGAGACAGAGCTCGACGGCGCCGCGCGCGCGAGGGAGACGGCGAGTGCGACGTGAGCTCTCGATTTTCATAGTATCTACAGACTTTTTTTTTAACATTTCTGTGTTCATTTTATTATTATAGATTCGATTAGCGTTTGGCAATATCCTAAGTAACGTAACGAACAAGAGGTTCCGCGCGGTTTCATCCGCATAAAAAAAATTAAATTGATTCAAATTTTTAACCGACTTCAAAAAAGGAGATGGTTTCCTTTTTGACCGTATATAACTTTTTGAATTTAACTTTGAATGTCTTCTTAGAAGTATGCAGGTTTCCTCTCGATGTTTTCCTTCACCGTAAAGCTCGTGGTGTGACTAATCACTGTACTTAAGTTCAGAAAAACTCATTGGTACAGTCGGGATTCAAATTTGCAATTTTTGTGTTTCAGGCAAGTAATCGAACCACTGATCTCAAGGTTTTCTTCTCGGTGGCGTATCCGTACGAAGTGGTACCTACATACATATATATATATATATATATCCAAATATTATCTTTTCTCAAAGACGGGAAGATCAAGAGTACTCGAAACCGACGAGCATGTATGAACAGACTGAAGAATGTGGGCGAAGCGAAAGAGGCATGTAAGTCTAGAGAGCTCTGGCGCTCTATACTCTCTGCCTACCCCGTTAGGGTCTCGGCGTGATGATATGTATTTTCTTTTCTTCTCTGAATAGTATCGAAGCAAAGCAGTGACATCTGACAGCTGTCAGCTGATAAATGTCAGATGTTAGCTGTCAGATCAATAGTAGTAGTAGGTAGAGCTTACCTCTCCATGCAGATTCCTGCCATCCGGGGTGTTCTCGGGCAGGAAGTACAGCCTCAGGCTGACCAGGGTCTGATCTGACGCCCTGTCTGTCCACAGGAGCTGGAGTTCACCTGGAGACGGCGACACAAATCATAATAATAATAGCAATAGAAACTGACCTAGTCCAAAACTATGCAGAGTTGGAGATAGATAGTGTCATCCACGAAGACGCGCCCCACCAATGTCTAGTCGAGGGGGTCGCGGGATGCCGGGAGTATGACCCGAGTCTATTAATTAATATAGTTTTGTTATATATAAGAAAAGGTTGATTGATGAATGTGGAAGAAGCGAGGTATGTATGTAAGTAGAGAGAACTGGCGCTCCACCCTCTATGTACCGTACCTCTCAACAGCGTGAGGGACTCGGCATGATATTAAGTATGTACGTATGTATGTATGTCTACCAAACATGTGGAATGTTTTCTTTATACCACTTGGGTGGCAAACGAGCATGCGGTCCGCCTGATGGTAAGCGGTTACCGCCGCCTATGGACGCTTGCAACACCAGGGGTATCACTCGCGCGTTGCCGACCCTGCAGGAATCTTTTCACACCCTTCTCGAAGAACTCACCAATGGACACCAACTCCGAGTCCTGCCATATCCTGACGAAGAAGAAGTCACCAATAGCGAAGATCTTCTCCCGCTCGCTGGTCACCCGGAGCGCCTTGTAGAAGGTGTACTGGCCGTGGTGGCCACACGGAGCACCCACCAGCTGTAGAGAGGGTAAACAAATTATTTAATAACGAGCTGTGCCTGCGACTTCGTCCGCGTGGAATAGTAATAGTGGAATGGTATTTATTGCAATACGGTTTGTATGTATGTTAGGCGAAGGTATATATTTATGGGCCCTGTATTTGTACGTGTACTATTATTGTGTTGCCTGAAATAAATGGATTAATATTAATAATAGTGAATTATGGCAGCATTTTTGGGATATATATTTTGCTTTATATTAGATCGAATCCGCAATGAAGAGATTCGCAAATCAACTGGCGTGAATGAGGGCGTGATTGTAAAGATGAAGAAAGGCATGTTACGTTGGTTTGGACACATAAAAAGGATGAGTGAAGAAAGATTGACGAAACAGATATACAAAGCAAAAGTGTGTGCAAGAAGAGGCAGAGGAAGGCCACGTTCCAACTACCTGGATCAAATATCACAGATCAAATATCAGATCACTGATGAATGTGGACGAAGCGAGAGGTATGTAAGTCTAGAGAGAACTGGCACTCTTAAAATAAAAGTAACCTAAGCTACTTCTTTTCACACTCGCTATCAACTTCATATATACTACCAGTTCTGTCGAATCGGACCAGCCGTTACAGACATTATCCGGAACAAACAAACAGACAGACAAAAAAATTAAATTATGTACCTCATGCCTTCCCACAAGGGTCGCCAAAGGGGTAGGCAGAGGTGTATAGGTAATACCCACACACCCACTTTCCGCCAGAGGTATATTAGGTGCCAACGTGACAGATGGCGAGTCCATCGCCGTTACTCAAACACGACTATACATACGCCTTTTGAATTTCTTCTCAGACGTATGCAGGTCTCCTCACGATGTTTTCCTTCACCGTAAATCTCGCGGTGTGACTAATCACTGTACTCAAGTTCAGAAAAACTCATTGGTACAGTCGGGACTCGAACTTGCGACCTTTGCGTCGCAGGCAACTGCTCGAACCACTCGGCCACCACGGCTCTATTATTATAATTATGTACCTATTACATAATTAATTATTTTTGTACATATAACTATGTACCGTGTATACATCCATACGCATTTTATAAAAAGCGGTTATCTTAATATTGCAAACACACGAAAGGACACACCATTAAATTTATTTGTATAGATAGACGATCCAAAGTTCACTATACAAAGGCAAAATCCATATTTTTTGGAAAAGAATTGTGTGTGCAGTTGACGCATGAGTTTAACAATCCGGATGTGGCCATTTTGAAACGTACAGACAGCAAGCTAACACAATGTTACTATCCTATACTTACTAATATTATAAATGTGAATGGAAGTTTGTTTGTTACGCTTTCACGTAAAAACTACTTAACCGATCATCACGAAACTTTGTACACATATTCTTGGAGGTATTAGAAGTAACATAGGATACTTTTTATTGAAAAAAAAAAACATTTTTACGAAAGATAAAAAGCCGTCCACGCGGACGAAGTCGCGGGCACAGCTAGTAATATTATAAAGAGGAAAGATTTGTAAGGATCGTAGCAAGTGCAAAGAAGTGGTCTCTGCCTACCCCTACGGGAAAGAGGCGTGATTATATGTATGTATGTATGTAAAGATTTGTTTGTTTGTATTGTATAGGCTCCGAAAGCACTGGACCGATTTGAAAAGTTCTTTCACCATTGGAAAGCTACATTCACCCTGAGTGACATAGGCTATATTTACTTTTATAAAAAAATATATCCACCCGTGCGAAGCCGGGACGGATCGCTAGTCGTTCATAATTCAATTCTTTTTTTTTCTTAATGAATAATAATATATCCTCACGCCTGCCCACAAGGGTCGCCGAAGGGGTAGGCAGAGGTGTATAGGTAATACCCACACACCCACTTTCCGCCAGAGATATATTTTAGGTGCCAACGTGGCAGATGGCGACTCCATCGCCGTTTCTCAAGCACGGCTATGCATACGCCTGAGAAGAAATTCAAAGTCGTATGTATAGTCGAGGGGGTCGCGGGATGCGGGCAGTATGACCCGAGTGTATTAATTGTAGTGTGCGTGTGCACTCATAGGTAATCTGTGTGTACCGACAATACTCAAACATTAGTGGAAGGTTGCACACTTACACTGTAAACTATAGGGGAGGATAGTGGGGCGCGTCTTCGTGGATGGCACTATCGATATTCAATTCTATGTAATCTTTCTATGTATTAGTTTATTAATGTTATTATTATTATTCTTTATTTGAAATACATCTTATCGATTACATTTTTAATATATAAAAAAAAACATATTTAAAAATATAAAATATAGGGGCCCACCGGTATCGGGATCAGGGTCCAAGGTACCGGTGGTTAGGGTCCCAGAGAAAGAAATCTCCTCACAATACGTGCCGTCTCGAGCAGTACTGCTTTCTGCATCAGGCACTTGATCCAACCGTCTAACGAGAGCCTCTTGAGGTGTTGGTCGAGGCTCTTTGCCATTAGGCCATTGGCCGTTATTACTATCGGCACAATGATTGCAGAGTCCACATCCCACATGCTGACAATCTCGCGAGCCAAGTCCAAATATTTTATTTGTTTTTTTTTATTATTATTATTATAATTTTCTTTTAACATCATATTGGTATACCTACTGTAAGGATGTTAAATGTGTAAATAAATAAATAAATGTATGGATCAAATTTGTTGCGACTTTTGTTTGAAAGCTTGTGTGTTAACCAAACGATTTGAAAAGAGTAACCATGGCGTGACCAGCCCGAACCGTGCACCTTTTTCGACGTTTTATAAGTGCCCATCTAGGCCTATGTGAAATAAAAATATTTTGATTAACAGCTCGCGTCAAACAAGTTTTGATGCAAACCGTACAATCAAACACGACCTCTGAATCGATAAGTATAAATTGGAAACAGCCGAGCGGGACGGAGCTATACGCGCGAGCGAGACAGCCGCACGCTTTAGGACTGCTTTTCACCTGAGCTTAGCGTTTTTTACTTTGCATAAAGCTGTGTACACACTGGGCGCTCTAAAATTACATTACATACATATCATACATATCATCCGACATAGCCGTGGTGGCCGAGCGGTTCGAGCAGTTGCCTGCGACGCAAAGGTCGCAAGTTCGAATCCCGACTGTACCAATGAGTTTTTCTGAACTTAAGTACAGTGATTAGTCACACCACGAGCTTTACGGTGAAGGAAAACATCGAGAGGAAACCTGCATACGTCTGAGAAGAAATTCAAAGGCGTATGTATAGTCGTGCTTGATTAACGGCGATGGACTCGCCATCTGTCACGTTGGCACCTAATATACCTCTGGCGGAAAGTGGGTGTGTGGGTATTACCTATACACCTCTGCCTACCCCTACGGGGAACCTAGTGGGAAGGCGTGAGGATATATTATTTTATTATTACATATCATCACGCCGTGTCCTTAACGGGGTAGACAGAGAGTATAGAGCGCCAGTTCTCTCTAGACTTGTTTTCTCATTATTGAAGGAGTTTTGTCGCACGGCGACTATGTCACTCCGTGAGGACACCTGGATTTAAAAGTAATTAAAATCTACGCATATATAATTTCAATAAATATTTTATATCATTAGAACTAGGGTTCTTCCCCCTTCATACCTCTTTCGCTTCGTCCACATTCATCAGTCTATTCATACATGCTCGTCGGTTTCGAGTACTCTTTGACGTTCCCATCCTTAATTAATCCCCATAAATCGCTATATATATTCCTCAGAGTGGTTCCTATAGTTTTTTTTCTTCTTTTTTATACGACTTCGGTGGCAAACAAGCATGCGGTCCGCCTGATGGTAAGCGGTTACCGCCGCCTATGGACGCTTGCAACACCAGGGTTGTATCCCAGTATTACTCGCGCGTTGCCGACCCTGCAGGAAACTTTTTTTTTTTTTTTAGTGTAGAGTTCGAATCCCGACTGTTTGACTCTATATGCAGTGCTTCAAGGCTTAATTTTATTTATTTCTCGTATGAGTAAAATATTTTTTACTCTCAAACACCTCCAAGGACAATGCGCCATAGTGAAGCTCGGCATGAACCGGCTAGTTCATTACTCATAAAGTTAAAATACCAACATTTTAAATACCTTGGGACAATTCCACACAAATTGTTATAGCTGTAAATTAACCAAAGCTTGTGTTATGGTAACTAGACAACGATATATTTACTTATATAGATATATATATATACATAAATACATAGGACATCCAAGACTAAGGTACAAATACTCGTGTTCATCACACAAACATGTGCTCTCAGCGGGAATCAAACCCGCCACCTCAAGTTTAGCAGTAAGTAGTCATTAATCTAGTTACCATAGTACAGCTAACTTATTCTGATGATCTATGAGTATTATTGTTAAATTTAACATAAATCTAAATAGCCGTGGTGGCCGAGTGGTTCGAGCAGTTGCCTGCGACGTAAAGGTCGCAAGTTCGAATCCCGCCTGTACCAATGAGTTTTTCTGAACTTAAGTACAGTGATTAGTCACACCACGAGCTTTACGGTGAAGGAAAACATCAAGAGGAAACCTGCATACGTCTGAGAAGAAATTCAAAGGCGTATGTATAGTCGTGCTCGAGTAACGGCGATGGACTCGCCATCTGTCACGTTGGCACCTAATATACCTCTGGCGGAAAGTGGGTGTGTGGGTATTAACATAAATCTTTTCTTTAGTTTTTTCATATCCATAAATGGAATATTTAAAAAGAAACCCACAACACTATAGCTAGTGCCATACACGAAGACGCGCCCCACTATCCTCCCCTACAGTTTACAGTGTAAGTGTGCAACCTTCCACTAACGTGTGAGTATTGTCTGTACACACTGATTACCTATGAGTGCACACGCACACTGCAATGAATACACTCGGGTCATACTGCCCGCATGCCGCGACCCCCTCGTCTAGACATTGGTGGGGCGCGTCTTCGTGGCTAGCACTATCTATATCGAGGGTCAAGCCAGACTTCGACTAGAACGAATGACCACTGTGTAAGTGTGTGGACTGAGTTTAAAAATACCTAAAAGCCAAAAAACGCAAAAGAACAATCATGTCACAGTATTGCCAACATAACAAGATAGCTACATACCTGCCTGTGCGCGAAAACGTAAAACAAGTAGTGCCAACATACGGAAACGCGAACAAAAAAACTGTTTATAATTAAATTGTTCATAAGCGAACGAATGGTGTACGAGTGTCGCGCTAGAGTTGGGCCGTCGGCATGGATAATGTATTTTTATCGATAAGTTATTGGTCGATACTATTTGTATAAATTACATTAGTAATTTCATATCATCATTAATCTATATATTATTCGGTCATACAATTTAATAAAAAATACGCTTTTCATATATTGGATTTTTATTATTAAAATATATTTGAGGTTCAGTTAATTTCCAAAACAGCTGGACCGGTTTTGACGGGACTTTACTGGCAAATAGGTAATATTACTTATGCTACTTTTATTCACCTCTATTATGGAGATAATATATTGTACATTTCTGCCTACTCCTTACGATAAGGCGTAAAGTTAAGAAAGAAAAAAAGAAACTCCAAAGCCAAAGAAATTAGCATTCCAAGAACTCAATCCAAAAATAAAACTACATGATGAAAACACCGTGACGCATCTACGTGGCTTCCAATTAAAGTGATGCTGTTCATACAAGGTTATTGATGATTGCATGTCCAGCGATGTCTGAAGTCCAGAGAGAACTGGTGCTCTACCCTCTCTGCCTATCCCTTGAGAAGACCAAGCTTAATTAACGGCTCACGCCTTCCCACAAGGGTCCCCGTACCATTACCCATACTCCCACTTTCAGTCAGAGATATATTTTAGGTGCCAACGTGTCTAACGAATGAATGAGATGACTTACGAATCGACATGATGATGTAGATAGTGCCATCCACGAAGACGCGCACCACCAATGTCTTGTCGAGGGGGTCGCGGGATGCGGGCAGTATGACCCGAGTGTATTAATTGTAGTGTGCGTGTGCACTCATAGGTAATCAGTGTGTACCGACAATACTCACACATTAGTGGAAGGTTGCACACTTACACTGTAAACTATAGGGGAGGATAATGGGGCGCGTCCTCGTGGATGACACTATCAACATAAGCTCTAAGAAAAATATTATAGGGCTCCCAGTCCAGCCCAGCTCACATGCACGAGTTCCAGCAACGCTCTAAGCCGAGGTCCGTACTCCATAGGCACATTAAAGTGCCTGGCTGGAGGCCTAGGTCTCGCCCTTGACCGATTAAGTAGCAAAAGTTCCCGGAACCCACGCTACGAGAGACAATTAAAAAAATAAAACATATTAAACGACACAGCTTAGCTCAAATATCGTGGGCAACAACGCGGCAAGTTACTAGTTGAACATAGAGGCAAGAGTAGACTCATTACACGATTGTAAATGGTAAACAATCGCCGTTAACAGCGATAATGCAACGAAGAGTTGGAACGCGGGTGTGTAAACAGAAATAGATTTCTTTTATTAGTTGAGCTTTATGGGTCAATAGTTACGATGTGAAGATGGCGCTGCGCGATTAGAAATCAGTTCTTTAACAGGCTTCCCACAAGGATCACAAAAAAGGATAAAAAAAAAAAAAACAAACTCCAAGGGTGTATGCGAAGGTTTTACAACTTCGTTTCGCCGGAGATTTTAGGCGCAAATGTGACAAATTACAAATCTAACACCTTTGTAGAACGACTGTACATACATACGTCACCTTAGACGTATGCAGGTTCCCACACTGATGTTTTCCTTATATGTGAAGATCGTAGTACTATCACAATTTCTAAAGAAATAAAATTCGAGTGTCTGTTTGAAATATAAAATTTTTGTATTTTTTTATTTTTGTCTGTCTGTTTGTCGCGGCTTATCTGTGAAACGACTGGGCCGATTTCGATGAAATTTTCTGTGACTTCAGGTGGATTCAAGAATGGTTTAGATTCACAATTGGACTCTGTGCGCTGTGATCGTGTTTCAGGAAATTGTATTTTTTCATCCGGGCGAACCTGGCCGCGACTTCTAGTATATACATACATATATGTATAAACCGAATGTAACGCTGTTAATTCCACGAGGCACATCAAGTTTGTTTATAAACACAGGCATTCGTCATTTCAATGCGATGTTTGTCATTAGATAGAGAAGAACAACGAACCAAATTGATATTTAATTAGCTTTTCACTGTCCAATCATCTATTGTCCAATACAATGGCTAAGAAATGATCCCATGTCAATTTGTAATATACTTACAACACACTTATCAACAATACTTACGTAATTACTAAATAATAATTATAAAAAAAAACCTGTGGTGGCCAAGTGGTTCTAGTAGTCGCCCGCGACACAAAGGTCACAAGTTCAAACCCCTACTGTACCGTCACCGTAAAGCTCGTGGTGTGACCAATCACTGTACTAGTTCAGAAAAACTAATTGGTACAGTCGGGGTTTGAACTCGAGCTTCTAGGGCACCACGGTTTATAGGGCTTATCATAACAAAGATTTATTTTATTTTGATAATATGATAATTATTAGGTAAGGTAATAAATAATATAATAATATAATATAATAAATAATATATCCTCACGCCTTCCCACAAGGGTCCCCGAAGGCTTAGGCAGAGGTGTATAGATAATACCCACACACCCACTTTCCGCCAGAGGTATATTAGGTGCCAACGTGACAGATGGCGAGTCCATCGCCGTTACTCAAGCACGACTATACATACGCCTTGAATTTCTTCTCAGACGTATGCAGGTTTCCTCTCGATGTTTTCCTTCACCGTAAAGCTCGTGGTGTGACTAATCACTGTACTTAAGTTCAGAAAAACTCATTGGTACAGTCGGGATTCGAACTTGCGACCTTTAGGTAAGGTAAGGTAGGATAAGGCTTATCAAGGTCGAACGAAGCATCATCTCGCGAATCTTCCTTCCGGGAAGAGCTCGACATATATTATAGTAGCTTATATCCGCGGCTTCGCCCGCCTGGAGTTCGAAAATAGTATCTTTGGAATTTTTTTTGCGAGAATCAGTTCAGCCACTATGCCGTGAAAGAGCATCATACATTATAATATAAGAAATTTCAGAATTTAAAAAAAATTAGCCTATGTCCTATTCCTAGGTATAAACTATCACCATTTCAACTTTCAGCCAAATCGGTTCAGCCGTTTGGCCGTGAAAGAACCGCAAACATCCAAACTTACAAACTTTCACATTTATAATTTTAGTAAGAAGTAAGATAAGACTAGCTGTGCACCGCGGGTTCACTGGCTTGTCATTATTTATTTATTTAATAGATAAAATCGAACGGACACTCAATGACGGGAACGTCAATAGTACTCGAAACCGGCGAGCATGTATGCATGCGAGTATATATGTACTTGTGTAAATTATATATATATATATATATTTTTTTTATTATTTACACAAATAAAAATAAATATGTGATATACTGTGATATTATTACTCGTTACTTTTTCATGTGTATTGCAAGCGTCCATAAACGGCGATAATCGCTTACCATCAGGCGGACCTCAAGCTTAAGCCTCAAGCGTAGTATAATAAAAAAACAATTTACTTATTCCATTCCATATATATATATATGTGTGTGTGTGTATATACATATATACATAGAACCTGAGATTAGAGACATCAAACAAACAAACTCCTTTCTTTGACAATAGTCAAGACATATATCAATAGCAAGAGAAAATGCTGAACTACAAAGAAGAAAAACAATCCCTTTTAAATATTTCATTCGTCTTTTTTATACTATATTACGAACATAATAATGCAAGTGCCGTAGTGGCCGAGTGGTTCGAGCAGTTGCCTGCGACGCAAAGGTCGCAAGTTCGAATCCCGACCGTACCAATGAGTTTTTCTAAACTTAAGTACAATGATTAGTCACACCACGAGCTTTACGGTGAAGGAAAACATCGAGAGGAAACCTGCATACGTCTGAGAAATTCAAAGGCGTATGTATATACGCCTTTGAATTTCTCAGACGTATGCAGTCGTGCTTGAGTAACGGCGATGGACTCGCCATTTGTCACGTTGGCACCTAATATACCTCTGGCGGAAAGTGGGTGTGTGGGTATTACCTATACACCTCTGCCTACCCCTTCGGGGACCCTTGTGGGAAGGCGTGAGGATATATAATATTATTATTTATTAATTATAGCACCGATTATCATTGCACTATTAACAAACAAAACAATACTTAAATTAAAACCAAGTCGATATCGATAATTTAATACGTCGACCGCGTCTCCGCCCTAGTGTTTACCGATAATATGGCGAACGAGGAGTCAAATGAGTAATTTTATTTTCTTTCGTTTAAAATTGTCTCTCCGTCATACACAATACAATTTTCAAGTTGGTAGCATTGATCTCAAAGTGTTTTAAAAAAGGAATAGTACAGATGTACCCGCCAAATAGCGATTGGCTCCTTCCTTCCTAAACTAATGAATAGTGATTTGCAATCGCGAGTATTCGCGAGACAATGGGTGACGTCACGCAGTTATTTCAAACCTCCAATTATTCATTTATTGGCCGGGAAATCGATACAGAACTTTAACATAATTATTGATGTTTGATATTTATTGTACACATTAATATTAGTATAAAGGTTAAGCGTTTAAAACTCTTCCTTATTCAAATTTATATGAGCATTCGTTTTTTTTTCGTTTTTTTGTTTTGATTTCCAAATTAGCATAGGAAAAATTGTTTTCCATTTGGCTTACCTTGTAAGTAGGTTTTTCCATTTTTTTTTAATCCGTAGACAAAGGCGTCAATCCTTCTACGTCACTTGCACTACACTTCAAACATAATATTTGACGTACATTTTAATGTTGACAATATTTTAGTATTTGGAACACAATGGTAATTTCTTGTGCATTCTTATTTTTAACTCCATTGCACTATATTTAAAAACAGCACTGATAGGTACATACAGTTAATATCACCCACAAACACATGTGATAGGTATTATTTCAAAGAGTTATTCTCGGAACTCTCGCGGTGTGAACTCGTAACAAATTATTTTATTGTAATTAACATTCACGTATAAAATTTTACTACGGACGAAATCTCAACAAACTTATCACAACCGCTTATATTTAAAACTGAACAATTTTCCGATAACTTAACGTAGTATAAGCGAGATAACCACAGGAATTATCAACAGTAAAGCAATAATAATCAACTATGGAGAGACATTTCAATAAATTCACGCAATGTCACACAAAGAAATGTTGCCACGTAATCGTTGTAGAGCCGAGTTGAATGTTTGTAAATTTTTGAATGTATAAATTAAAAATTATTGAACACAATAAAACAACATGGCGATCGCTTGACAAAAATAAGTCAAAATACGCGCGCGATGGCCCGTAACGCGACTACGGCCGTTACCGAACGCGGGCCGTCCGTATCTGTATCTGTGCTTGTGTGTTCCCAGTTGCTCCGCATTTTCTTACCCGCTCACACGCTAAGTAGGGTTGACAATGACGTTTTAAATTTTATGTGTAAATATTATTTAATTTTATTTTTCATTTAATTATCATTTTAGATAATGAATCTAAGACTATTATGAATTTTCTGATGAAAGAAAATTTACGGAGGTAATGTTATTAACTGCAGAATTTCTGCATATGAATACAATAAATATGATAACAAGAATAAATAAAATAATACCGACTACCCTTTATGTTGGATAGTCTTGTTAAGCTATTGCATAGCTTCTAGCGCGAGCCTTGAGCGTGGAGATCTAATCCAGAAATTCCGTAAGGAAAATAACCTAACACCTTCAGAATTTAAACACATTCGAATATAGAACAGTTCCAAATTAAAAATTGCCTCGAAATATGGAAATGACGGAGCTTAAAAAGCATGCTTAGTATGTAAGCAGCTGTTTGTGAGAAAGTATATAGGTGTATAGCATAAGTTGATAAAAAATGCTATGCAGTATAATAGCTTTACCGCGGCTGTCCCCGAGTGCCACACGTTATTTTTATATAAAAAAAAAACTCGCTACAGTTATTGTTTCTATTTACTAGCTGTGCTCCACAATCTCATCCGCGTATAATTTGAACAAATTATTGGTTATTTTTTCAAAAAAAAAACTTATTCAGCTTACTTATTCATCATTTGTGTATTTATCCAGCTTGTAAAGATTCAGATGTCCCGACGTAATAAACGTATAATAACTTTTTCTTTATTAAAGGGGTCACAGTTTATTAAGGAATAATATAATGTATTTAGTCGTTTTTATTTAGTTTTTTTTTAAATTATCTATTAAGATATTAATGTTTCGTTTAAGGGTAATTTTTCTATTAATACAGTAGTTATTAGACAGCAAAGATAATAGAATGGATGCTCAATGAATCACGACGTTTTCCGTATGTTCCACCGACTGGAACCGTGACAGACAGGAGAATAGTTGTATCTTTAAAACATCAATGTTTAGGGATAAATATCATCATCATCATCATATTATCATCACGCCGAGTCCCTAACGGGGTAGGCAGAGAGTATAGAGCGCCAGTCCTCTCTAGACTTACATACCTCTTTCGCTTCGTCCACATTCATCAGTCTCTTCATACATGCTCGTCGGTTTCGAGGAATAAATATACCTCTTTTTTTAAACACGGTAAATTGCCAACTTGCAAATGTGCCAACCCTAGCCAGGCTAAGCAGCGCACACAAACAAAGAGTCTCGTCTATGTGTGAGTGTATGTTTAATTTTTTACACCATTGCTGATTTGTGTGGTAGGTAAGTAAGTAGATAATCAAGAAATTTATATTGAATTAAAATGTGATACGATGACTCGTTCCTAACTTTAAACATTGTCAAACAATTTTCGTAAGTATATTAATTAGTATATGGCTTTTAAATACACAAAATTAAAAAAAATATGATACTGGCTGGTTGTCCACCAAACTGTAGGTCTCCTTATAACCATAGATAATAAAAAAAATTATGCTGGTATAACGTAATTGTCATGACAACCATTATTAATTATTAAAAAGATTTTAACTGAACTAATTGGATTAATTGCTTTTTCAAACGTTTTAAGTTGCCAAAATAGGTGTTAGGTTAGTTAGGTTTGTAAATTAATGTAAAATACCTGCTTAGTCTATTATCAATTGAAAGAACCATTGTTTCGATAGCAAATTAATTTAAATTGTAAACTACTCTTTTGAAATACCTAAAGTCCTTGCAGACTTTTATAAAATAGCCTGACTCTGTTACTTGATAGCGACATTAACCGTAGACAAAAAGAATAACATTTCGCTGTATTTCTTGAAGTCACAATTTCGAACGTTTCGTTAGATTTGAATTTTGGAATTGCTTTAAATAATAATATGCAAAAAGATACTCCTGTAAAAACTTTACAAATGGCGGAAATAGGTTCACATAAAATCAACTGAAATTAACACAAATTTTAAAGTCAAAATTTTATCGTACGTTTCGAAACTGCTACTAAACCATTCAATTTGTAAGTTACCTATGTATAATATAGTATTAAAAAAAAGAACGCGTTCGATATACAAATCGTACGAAACGACACAGTAGGTCGGCGTCACTTCGGATTGCTACACAACGATATGAAACTTTATGTCAAAGAGTTAGAGTAGATATTACGATACATAGGTACCAAGGGAAGTTGCTAACGAGTTTTCATATTCTAATCTCTCAACTTATTATCGACTTAAGTACTACACGTTAAAGTGCAAATTCGTTTGCATCAAACTCCTTGAGTAGGTATTGTATTCCGAATCCACGTGTGGTGATCACATGCTAAGTTGAGTAACCTTGGTCCTGACAGTACTTGGATGGGTGACCTACCTCCCTGCCTTCCTAACTCACCTTAGGACCAGCCCACTGCACTCGCAGTGCCATGTGTGTGCGACCTCCTGTAAGGCGGAGGTACTGCCCCAGGCTGCCTGCTATTGTGGACGGGAGGTCCGTTGTGCCCCACCTGCCTTCCTAACTCACCTTAGGACCAGCCCACTACACTCGCAGTGCCATGTGTGTGCGACCTCCTGTAAGGCGGAGGTACTGCCCCAGGCTGCCTGCTATTGTGGACGGGAGGTCCGTTGTGCCCCACCTGCCTTCCTAACTCACCTTAGGACCAGCCCACTGCACTCGCAGTGCCATGTGTGTGCGACCTCCTGTAAGGCGGAGGTACTGCCCCAGGCTGGCTGCTATTGTGGACGGGAGGTCCGTTGTGCCCCATCTGCCTTCCTAACTCACCTTAGGACCAGCCCACTGCACTCGCAGTGCCATGTGTGTGCGACCTCCTGTAAGGCGGAGGTACTGCCCCAGGCTGCCTGCTATTGTGGACGGGAGGTCCGTTGTGCCCCACCTGCCTTCCTAACTCACCTTGGGACCAGCCCACTGCACTCGCAGTGCCATGTGTGTGCGACCTCCTGTAAGGCGGAGGTACTGCCCCAGGCTGCCTGCTATTGTGGACGGGAGGTCCGTTGTGCCCCACCTGTCTTAAAATTCTCTCTTGATAGGTATTAATTGTTTTGAAGGTCGTTTGTAAACTAATGGCGATATAACAACTGTTAAAATAAAATTGTTAATACTTCAATATTTGTGATATCTCAAGGCCGTGGTGGCAGAGTGGTTCGACTATTTGCCTTCCACAAAAATAATGCAAGTTCCAATCCCGACTGTACCAGTTTTTATGAATTTAAGTACAGTGATTAGTCACACCACGAGCTTTACGGTGAAGGAAAACATCGAGAGGAAACCTACATACGTCTGAGAAGACATTCAAAGGCGTATGTATAGTCGCGCTTGAGTAACGGCGATGGACTCGCCATCTGTCACGTTGGCACCTATGTTTATGGCGAAAAGTGTGTGGATACTAATTTCACACCTCCGCCTACCCCTTCGGAGACGCTTGTGGGAAGGTGTGAAGATATATGAATATTTGGGTAAAATATATGTAAATTTTTATCATAATATTGGGTAAGCAAAGGTAAAATAACACCCACGTTTAACGAATGTATATAAATCTCTGTATTTAATTGAAGAAACGAAAAATACTAAAAAAAATACTTTAATATAAAAATCACCTAGTGTATAACGATTCACGCACACTCAAATAATAGTTCCATTTTCAAATAAAATCGTACAATATCGCTCATAGTAATATAAACTCTAATGCTGTATCTCAAAGTCTAATATTGAATGTAGGATTTCAATTTTAATTTTTCGTGTTGAGTTTCGTTAGTGTGCAATATCTAGTTTAGCTGGAATTTTTAAAAAGATTTTTTTTTATACCACGTACAAACAAGCCTGCGGTCCGCCTGATGGTAAGCGGTTACCGCCGCCTATGGACGCTTGCAACACCAGGGGTATCACTCGCGCGTTGCCGACCCTGCAGGAATCTTTTCACACCCTTCTTGAAGAACTCCATGCTGTACTCTCCAGGGAAAACCTCAACGGGGAGCTCATTCCACAGCCTGAGCGTTCGCGGAAGGAAACTCCTTTGGAAGCGCACAGTGCGAGACCTTTGAGGTTCCAAGGTATGGGGATGAATTCCCCGTCGATGGCGAGAGGTGCGGTGGTAGAAGGTGGAAGTGGGCATCATGTCGAACAATTCTGCTGAACACTCCCCGTTATACAAGCGGTAGAACACACACAGGGAGGCAAAGTCTCTCCTCAGACTTAGTGATTAGAAATAATACTATCTTCACGACTTCCCACAAGGGTCCCTGAAGGGGTAGGCAGAGGTGTGCAGTACCCACAGTCCGCCAGAGGTAAAAAAGAAATATATATTCATGCGCCTTTGAATGTCTTCTCAAAGGTATGCAGGTCTGCTCTCGATGTTTTCCTTCACCGTAAAGCTCGTGGTGTGACTAATCACTGTACTTAAGTTCAGAAAAACTCATTGGTACAGTCGGGGTTCGAACTTGCGACCTTTGCGTCGCCGGCAACTGCTCGAACCACTCGGCCACCACGGCTCTTATATTCCAATAAATTTATAAAAAACTATCTGTATTCTCATCTTGCATCATCTGTATTCTCATCTTGCATCTGTATTCTCATTTCCACATATGTGACTGATGCAAAAAATAGATAAATACAATCCTTGGTTCGGATTGTATATCATGATAAAATTTCAGCTCGATCGGTGCAGAACTTTTTGAGTTTTTGAGCGTACTTGTATAAGCTTAAAAAACCAACATAACATTTTTATATATTTAGAAATACCAAAAAAACCCTAAATATTTGTGACACAAAATCGCGTAGTGTGTATCGCGTAGCTTGGCAACAACACACTTGGCCGAAATGAATGTGTATTAGGGTGAAGTTACACTGGGAGCGGTACGAAAAATATATTATATATTTTTCGTGTTTTTTTATTAATTGTAGTTATTTTAGATACTGGCTGTAGCCGCGACTTCGTCCGCGTGGAATAGTGATTATGGGCAGCATTTTTGGATATAAATTTTTATTTATTTTGGACATGATACGAAAAGCTTCTTTTTTTTTTTGTACAACAAGAGTGGCAAACAAGCATACGGCCCATCTGACGGGAAACGGTTGCCGCAGCCTATTTACGCTCACGATACCGAAGTAACACTTGCGTGTTGCCACTCTGTGTTCGGAGAGTTATAGTGTGTTGGCAGCATAATGGGTTTAATCTCTCTGCTTCCAACACAGCTACCTGGATCAAATAGATCGGACTCTGAAGGACGGGAACGTTAAGAGTACTCGAAACCGACGAGCATGTATGAAGAGACTGATGAATGTGGAGGAAGCGAAAGAGGTATGTGAGTCTAGAGAGAACTGGCGCTCTATACTCTCTGCCTACCCCGTTAGGGGCTTGGCGTGATGATATGTATGTATGCTTCCAACACAATGTAACAATCCTCCCCCCTCCCCAAGGAGCTCAATTTTACCACAATATATTAGTGAAAACCACATCTTAGTCGGATAAGCTGTTTCTGAGATTAGCGTGCACAAACGCACAGACAAACAGTCGAAAATTCTAACAATCATTGTTTTGAGTGCTATTTGCGTTGATAAAGGTCCCAATCATATATTTTCTCATATATCTTCCATGTACAGACATCCGTTACATTTTTATTATATGTATAGATATTTGTCGTGTTTTTATTGTTTACTTGTAGAGTTATATTAGACTAGCGGGCGAAGCCGCGGGCATAAGGCCCGCGGCTTCGCCCGCGTGGAGTTCGAAAAAGTAGCTTATCTATTTTCCTGCTAGAATCGGTTCAGCCGCTATGCCGTGAAAAACTTTGAATCTTCGAGTTTAAAAAAAAAAAGTAGCCTATGTCCTACTGCTACGTATAAGCCATCTCGATTTCAGCTTTCAGTCAAATCGTTTCAGCCGTTTGGCCGTGAAAGAGCATCATACATTATAATATAAGAACTTTGAATTTTTCAGGATTACGAAAATAAATAATAATAATAATAAATAAATAAATACCTGGGACAATTCCACACAAATTGACAAAGTCCCAAATAAAACAAAGCTTGTGTTATGGTAACTAGACAACGATATATTTACTTATATATATAGATATATACATAAATACATAGGACATCCAAGACTAAGGTACAAATACTCGTGTTCGTCACACAAATATCTGCCCTCGGCGGGATTCGAACCCGCGACCTCAAGTTTCGCAGTCAGGAGCTCTAACCACTAGACCAGACGGTAGTCCTATCCTAAATAAAGTGGCCTATGTCCTATTCCTAGGTATAAGCCATCGCGATTTCAACTTTCAGCCAAATCGGTTCAGCCGTTTTGCCGTGAAAGAACCGCAAACATCCAAACTCACAAACTTTCACATTTATAATATTAGTAAGAATTAAGATTAGGAGTGGGAATTGTACAGAGTAATTAGGACGGCTGCCTGGTCTTGTGGGTATAGCTCCTGACTGCGAAACTTGAGGTATATTTGTGTGATGAACACGAGTGACCTTAGTCTTAGAAGCCCTGGTGGCCGAGTGGTTCGAGCAGTTGCCTCGACACCCTTCACGTGACACAGATTTGGGTATTCTACACATTTTTATATTACATACATACATATCATCACGCCAAGTCCCTAACGGGGTAGGCAGAGAGTATAGAGCGCCAGTTCTCTCTAGACTTACATACCTCTTTCGCTTCGTCCACATTCATCAGTCTCTTCATACATGCTCGTCGGTTTCGAGTACTCTTAACGTTCCCGTCCTTCAGAGTCCGCTTTTGCTTTGTATATCTGTTTCGTCAATCTTTCTTCACTCATCCTTTCTATGTGTCCAAACCAACGTAACATGCCTTTCTATAGGTAAATTATATGTACTTTTTCTATGTATTAACCAGATACAAATCACGAATGAAGAAACGCATGAGAAAATGATATCTTCCTATATATCTTACTAATATTATAAATGTGAATGTAAGTTTGTTTGTTACGCTTTCACGTAAAAACTACTTAAGAGATCACTGTAAAACTTTGTACACATATTCTTGGAGGTATTAGAAGTAACATAGGATACTTTTTATTGAAAAACAAAAAAACATTTTTACGAAAGATAAAAAAGCCGTCCACGCCGACGAAGTCGCGGGCACAGCTAGTATAAAAATGAATCACCAAAATGTTGATACGCGCATAGCTTCCAAACGACTGCGCCAAATTGGATAAATCTTTGTTTTATGTATTCTTTATTGTAGGGAGAAGGTTTGTATGGAAAAAAAGATTTCTTCTGTGCGTGTGTATGTCGCTGAACTCCTAAACGGATGGACCGATTTTCATGAAATTTTCAATGTCTTCTCAGGTGGATTCGAGAATGGCTTTGATTCACAGTTAGAACCGATAGGTGGCGCTGCGATCGGGTTTCAGAAATTGTTTGTTTTCAACCAAGCGAAGCTGGGCGGGACAGCTAGTTTATAATATAATATATCCTCACGCCTTCAGACAAGAATCCCCAAAAGGGTAGGCAGAGGTGTATAGGTTACACACACTTTCCGTCAGAGATATATTAAAATATTTAATGTTCAAATTAAAACATAGTAAACGATAAACACAGCACCCCTCGCTCCGCAGTCGGCTAAAGAAGGCTATAAACGGAAACTCATTGAAATATATTCTCGTAAAAACAGATTATAGAGAGCTGTGGAATAGCTTCGATAAACATAGTCCATTGAAATGTTACATTTTTTAGGCCTCACCTTGCGTTTCTTAGAGGACGCAATTTTATTTTTTTGATGTGTAGGGGGGGTAACTGTAAAGCTAAAATCAAGTTTGTGGGGTCGCCACCCTTGTCCCACGGCCGCCATCTTGAAAATAGGGGTTGAAACGGTTTTTACGATATATCTCTTAAACTATTTATCTGATAAAAAAAAGTTGTTAACGTTTTTTGTTGCTAATTAAATTCTCTATAACTTTGGTCCAGTAATTTTTTGTCGTAAAACTATAAATAAAAAAGTTATAAGTGAAAATGTTCAGAAATTCGAGAAAAAAATTTATATTTTTCGATATAACTTTTTTTTTTATCATTTTACGAAAAAACAATATCAGACCATTTTTGTAGATCGTTTTTTAAGGAACAACTTTTATAAGCAACATTTTTTCATTAAGTCAATAGCTAAGGTTTTACAGCGCTCCGAAGTGAGTACTATTTTTCAGTACTCTTAACTATACATATTTTATACATGGGTACTAATAATGTGTCATCAGTTATTTATTTATTTTTTTTATTTTGTTATTATAATTCTTTTAATTAGTAATTTTGCAATGTTATTAATAATTAATTATTGACTCTTTTCCTCACCACCCACGAGGTAGAGTCTGGAGGCGCGTTTTTTTTTACGTGGTATCCCCAATAGGCCTAATCCACGGTGATTTTATAAATTTGAACTACTCCGTCCTCGGTCTTTTCGATGGACCAGGCTGCAGCTCAGCATTGAATCGGTTTTCTGAATCAAATATCAGTGGGAGAACTGGAGAAGGAAGGGGTGTCAATGTCGGCGGTTCATCATCGAAGTCATTTTCGTTTGTTAATTCTGAGAGTTCCATTACGTTACTGCAAGTCTCTCCAGAACAATGGAAGCACACTGCGGAACATTTTAGCCCTGCTTTTCGACATCCACACATCGCTCCACAGTTTCCTTTGCATTTACAAAAGATCAATTTAAGAAGCTCAGGGGGTGCTGGAGGTTTAGAGCTCTGCACTGGCATTAATAATTTTCCACATTTTTTCCAGCCCCAGTCTTCAGGATCATTATTATTGCCAAGCCACGACTGGACCTGATGGTAGACTCGGAAAGTATGAAAGCGAGCTGTGTCTTGTGTTGGAGGAAGTGAAGATAAATTAAATGTACTTTTTGTCACTGCCTTGGCGAATTGTTTGTATCTTAGGCTGTCAATAGAATTATCATCTTTATTACCACCGTATAACGAGATAAAAAAACGTTCACCAATTACAGTGAGCAAAGCAGGGTCAACTCTCTTGTTGAGAAATAAAGTAATGGAGTGGAAAAGAGTCAATAATTAATTATTAATAACATTGCAAAATTACTAATTAAAAGAATTATAATAACAAAATAAAAAAAATAAATAAATAACTGATGACACATTATTAGTACCCATGTATAAAATATGTATAGTTAAGAGTACTGAAAAATAGTACTCAATTCGGAGCGCTGTAAAACCTTAGCTATTGACTTAATGAAAAAATGTTGCTTATAAAAGTTGTTCCTTAAAAAACGATCTACAAAAATGGTCTGATATTGTTTTTTCGTAAAATGATAAAAAAAAAAGTTATATCGAAAAATATAAATTTTTTCTCGAATTTCTGAACATTTTCACTTATAACTTTTTTATTTATAGTTTTACGACAAAAAATTACTGGACCAAAGTTATAGAGAATTTAATTAGCAACAAAAAACGTTAACAAATTTTTTTTATCAGATAAATAGTTTAA